>JALIGW010000001.1:96154333-96389333 GCA_023053685.1 Diadophis punctatus similis
CCGCTGGCGGGCCACAACATCAAGGACAACCTATACAACTCCTGTGTGAATATTCCGAAGCAAGTGGGACACCTGCATAGTTCCAAATTGGATGCTACCAATCTGCCCTTCCCATTTAGGTATGGCATTTGTGCCTCCAGAACCAAGTTCTGCTTTGGCTGCCAAAGAGAACTAAGCCTGGGAAGAAACTTTTTTTTTCATTCTTAGCTCAAATATGAGTACAGGTAGTCTTTGACTGACAACAGTTCATTTAGTGACCATTCAAAGTTACTGAAAAGGCACTGACAAAAGTGACCTATGACCATTTTTCACACTTATGACCATTGTAGCATCCCCACGGTCACGTGATTTACATTCAGATGCTTGTCGACCGACTCATATTTATGATGGTTGCAGCGTCCCCAGGGTGATGTGATCCCCTTTGGCAACCTTCTGGCAAGCAAAGTCAATGGGGAAGCCAGATTCACTTAACAACCGTGGCCAGAAAAATCGTAAAATGGGGCAAAGCTCACTTAACAAATTTCTCGCTTAACAACATACGTTTTGTGATTGTGGTTGTAAGTTGAGGACTATCTGTAGTGATCTCCTGAAAGGCATTGCACAAGGTTTCTATTCCTGTCAGTAATCTCTACTACTTGGGTTTTCTCCTCTCTAGTATCCGTGTTCCAAGTAATGCACCCATAGAAGCAGAACTCTGAGGCAGGTAGATTCCTCAAAGAACAATTTATTGAATACATCATATTGGTACAATTGGTGAAAACTGACTCTGAAAGTTCCCTTGGTTTTTACCTAATTAAAAAGTAAAAGTTCTCCCTTCCCCCAAGTCACTGGTCACGTTGTCCAATCGAGGTGCTGTCTGGTTGCTTGGTTGCTTCACTCCTCCTCTATCCCGCCACCTGTTGGAATGTCCTTGGTTCCCACAGGAAAACTTTTTGCTTTGGCTACAAACCGGCATCTAGCTCATTCCCTCCTCCCTGTCCTTTCCCCGGTTGTGTGGCAACCCTGAAGCCTCAAAGATGGTCTCAGCCAGGTCCGCTTCAGGGTTGACATCTAGCAAGCATGATGCCTTAGACCTCCCTGTTTCCTTGCCCTACCTAGTATCTGTTTTTCCTACCCTGCTTCCCCACAGCTGCCTCTGACAGCCAGAGTTATTTTTTCAGGTGGTAGCAACAATTTTGGTTCCATATTTTTCGGAGTATAAGACGCACCTAGATTTTAGAGAGGAAAACAAGGAAAAAAGTATTCTGAACCAAATGGTGTAGTAATATATTATTTAATAAAATACCAGTGTAGCAGAATACTTTTTACAACCATGTATACTTTTTACAACCATGTACACTTTTTACAACCATGTACACTTTTTACAAACTTCAAACTTGACAGCTTTAAGACTTGTGGACTTCAACTCCCAGAATTCCTCCTCCAGTCATGCTAGCTCAGGAATGGGAGTTGAAGTCCACAAGTCTTAAACTTGCCAAGTTTGAATACCCTTGCACCCCTAACCCCTAATCTAGGCGTCTTCAAACTTGACAGCTTTAAGACTAGTGGACTTCAACTCCCAGAATTCCTCCTCCAGTCATGCTAGATGGGGTAATTAGAAGGCAAAAACACCCCCATTTTTGCAAAAATGGCCCATTTTTTGCTCTTTTTTTGCAAAAACAGGGCATGCAGAGGGTTTGGGAAGCCTGCAGAGCACTGCTAGGGGGTGGGGGAAGGCAAAAATGCCCCCATTTTTGCAAAAAATGGCCCCTTTTTTGCAAAAAATGGCCCATTTTTTGCAAAAATGGGGTGCAGGGGCGGGGCTTTGGGAGGCCAAAAATGTCTGTATTCAGTGTATAACATGCACTGACATTTCCACCCTCTTTTTGGGGGCAAAAAGGCGCGTCTTATACTCTGAAAAATACAGTAGTTCCATTGTAAAAAATGCATTAGAAAAGAAACTACTTGAGAAGGCAATATGTTTTTTTTTTAAACAATGTCTCCCTTCCCCTTGCTGGCAGTGTGGGGAAAATCTCAAAAGAGCTCATTCCACCCCTGTAATGAGGTGTGGGAATAGCCTTGGGAGACAGGAGGAGGAGCCACAGACTAGCAAGACTGAGGTTAGCCTTGAGAGGTTACCTAGACAAGAAGGGCAACGGGGAACATCAGCATTCTACCTTTATTAAAAGAAACTTGCAAGTCTGAAGGTACCCTTCTCACCCCTCACTTTCCCTACAGTTAGTCCTCAACTTATAGCCACTGAAATGTTGAGCCCAAAATTTCTGTTGTTAAGTGTGACAGTTGTTAAGTGAATTTTTGCCCCATTTTACGACCTTTCTTGCCACAGTTGTGAAGTGAATCACTTGTTAAGTTGTAGGAACACGGTCGTTAAGGGAATCAGGCTTCTTCATCTGACTTGGCTTGACAGAAGTTTGCAAAAGGGGATCACATGACCCTGGGATACTGTAACTGTCCTAAATACATGTCAGTTGCCATGCGTCTGAATTTTGATCATGTGACAACTGGATGCTGCAAGAGTTGTAAGTGTGAAAAACAGTCATAAGTCACTTTTTTTCAGTGCCGTCGTAACTTTGAATGGTCACTAAATGAACTGTTGTACCTGTATTGAAAACTAAGGAGGGTTCCTTCTGAGACTCTTTCCACACCCCGCTCTTTTGGACTCAAATTTTATTGGACCATTGTCTAGATTGCAGCTCTTCCTTCTGTCTCCCAAGGTCATTCCCACATGCCATTGCAAACATAGACGCAGATTAACTATGGTTAATCTATATCTCACAGTCCAATCTACCTAATCCAGCTGGTGTTATGAGAAATAAAAATAAGGACATTGCTCTTCTGTGCACTGCTTTGAATTTTCAGTACCGGGGCTATGGAAAAGTTGAGGGAAGACTTTTTTTTTAAGCTGCGTTTTTTTAAAAAAAATGACATAACATCGTATTAGTTGGCAGTAGTCGCTTTTGTAGGCTGTTGTTCAGTTAGGGTGTTTTAAAACTATTATTTCAAAGGTTTACCCGCCCTCTCCCAAAAATGATGGCAAATTATGCCATCACCATTTGATGCTCTACATTTTGGAGTTTCTGATCTGAGGATACTCCAGGGGGATGGACAAATGGGATTCGGAATTGACACAGGTTCCACTGTCTTCAGATCATTCCTTTTTGTCCTAAAAGAGTAGCTGGATATACAGGGAAAAATAAGTAAATCAATGAATCAATGAAATTTGACACCTGAGTTTTTCTTGAGAAAAGCATGAGGATAATTTTGGTTAGGCTAGGCAAATTTATGAAACTGATATTGTGACTTAAGATACAGATACCCTCCAAGCACTAAAAAGTCTGGCAGCTCTTTTAAGTTTATAAATGTGTGGTTTTCTTTCTTCCTTTTCCCGTCCGCCTTAGAAAATGGGTTACATTTTAGCTCATTTGCTCAGCTGCAGAGTTTAGCTATTTCATCTGAAAAGTTAACATGCTTATTGGAGAAGCAATTAGAATTTGCCATTTTCAGTGTTCTTCACTGTTAAGTCCAATAGCAGCTGGCGTCCAAAGTGTTATGTTTATCTGATTTGGCAAAAGCCTCTAAGTCATCGTTTAACTTGGCAGACCAACACTCTGAAATGGAAAATACAGTTTTGCTGTCACCGTTTCAAGTTATTTCCTAAATGGTCCCTTTTCAACAACTAGACTGACAGTTGATATAAACATTGTGCTAATGTGATTTCAACAGAATCAAGAGTGATCAAGTCTTTGCCTCTGGGGAGGTATAATGGGGGAGAAATATATGTATATAGTGTTTTGTTTGGACATAGAATGTAATCTAGTATTGCTTCCTCTACGGCAGCCTTCCCTAGTCGATGATTTCTGCGCTCAAATAAATCTTAAGAGCAGAATTCACTGTTCTGTCCTTTCGGCTGGCATTAATCTCAGTCTCTGATCCAATCATATTGCAAAATAGGCTGAAAACAGCCTGAAAGAGAGAATAACTGCAAGAAAGATCAAGAGCTTTTGCTTACTTGTTTACAAAACATACATGTACGTTTGCATCCCATATCTGCACTAATCACCGATACTGTAACTTTACTAATGGCACTGAATGAGTGGTACTTACAACCAGTCATCAAGTTGTGACTGTCACAGCCCCCCCCCTGCGGTTATGTGATCTTGATTCAAGCACTTATGATGGTCGCAGTGCCCCATGGTTATGTGATCATCATTCGCAGCCTTCACTGGTGGCTTCCCACAAGCAAAGTCAACGAAGAAGCCAACAGGCAAGGTTGTAGGTCAATCCTTTTTCTCCTAAGGAACCCTGCCATAGGATCTCATACTCAGTAGTGAACACTAGCCTGCAGCACCCCTCTGCCCACACTCCACAATGCACACATGCCCATCCTTGCATCTCAACAGTACCCTTGCAGCTGCACTTGCACTGGGCCACAGCCTCTATCCCACCTGCAATTGGGCCTTGCTACAGCATCCTCCTCCACCGTCATTTTATTATGCATTTTTATTTTATTAATGGTTCTTATAGGCCGCCCAACTCCCATGGGACTCAGGGCGGCGTACAGCATAATATAAGAACAATCTAAAACCATAAAATGATTAAAAATTACACAAAGTTAAAAACACATCAACATTCATACATGGGGGATTGATCTCAATATCACCCTGCGTGCCATGTTTTAATGGCTATATGGAACACCAGCAGGGTGGGAATAGTCCAGATCTCCAGGGGGAGTTGGTTCCAGAGAGCCGGAGCTCCCACAGAGAAGGTTCTCCCCCACGGGCCCGCCAGCCGACATTGCTTGGCTGAAGGGACCCGGAGGAGACCAAATCTGTGGGACCTAACTGATCGTAGGGAGGTATGCGGTAGGATGTGGTCATGCTTGCATTCATCCATAGCACCCACCCCCTGCCTATCCAGACTAAATGGCACTCACCTGCCCACCAGCTCGCTGGTGAGCTGCCTAAGGAAAGGCTTGTCATGACTGGGTCTTGCAGTTGACTTCGCTTGTTGGAAGCTGGCAGGAAGTTGCAAGCCCCAGCCATGTGAGGTCCTCACTTAATGACCCACGATCGTCAATTAACAACAGCAACGGGGACTCCCAGGATTGTTGTCATTAAGCAATGTGATCGTGTGTTATTGCACTTTGCAATCACATTGCTAAGCAGTGGAAATTACAGTCACAATTACTATGGTTAAGTGAGTCCTACCTGTAGTTAAGAAATATTTTTCCCTCTTTATTTTAAACATTACTATTGCTCTTTTTCAAATGGCCCAGATAAAATTAAAATATTTTTAAAATGAATCCTTAAAATATTCAGATTAAACCCACAACTGAAACTGTCTCAAGTCTAAAGCCCATGCTTGCTAGAAGCTCACCAAAGACCTTCCAGAAGAAAATGGACTCTACAGAGGGCATGTAAAGATGGGCTTATCGTTTGGGGGGATTTTGTAAAAACAGAGAAATCAGGTCTTCTTGCCATTAATAATTTATATAACCAATAGAGTCTGAATTAAAACCTTGATACTAGACCCAAATAAGGAGGAGTCCTTGATACCAGCCTGTGAGACTCTGTAGCTCCAGGATTCAACATCAGTTTTTGGTTATTATCAAATCATTGTACTGTATTTATTTTATTTATTTATTTAAATAGATTTGTATGCCGCCCAACTCCCGGGGGACTCTGGGCAGCTCACAACATGTCAAATCCATTTATCAATAAAAAGAGACATAACAATTAAAAACTACAAAAATTAAAAGGAACATCTAGCATTCATAACTAGGGGGGGAGACCCATATCTGGTCTGGTTGGTCTCACTTTCACCCCGCCTGCCGGAAGAGCCAAGTTTTTATTGCTTTGCGGAAGGCCAGCAGGGTGAGGATAGTCCTGATCTCTGGGGGGAGCTGGTTCCAAAGGGAGGGAGCTCCCACAGAGAAGGCCCTCCCCCTCAGCCCCGCCAACCGACATTGCTTGGTCGATGGGACCTGGAGGAGGCCAACTCTGTGGGCCCTAACAGGTCGAAGGGAGGCATGCGGCAGGATGCGGTCCTGAAGGTAACCTGGCCCTGAGCCATGTAGGGCTTTAAAGGTTAAAACCAACACCTTAAATTGGATCCGGAGACTAATGGGCAGCCAATGCAGCTGGCGAAGAATGGGTGTTACGTGGGTGTATCTAGGTACACCCACCACAGCTCGCGCAGCCGCATTTTGCACCAATTACAAGTCATTGTAGCAATCAATCCTGGATATAACACCATTTAAATAACTGTTGAATTTAAATGAAAAGGGGGGGGGAAATGACCCAAATTGAAAAAAAATGACTTTTCATTTTCTTTATTTGCATAGTTGGAGCAATTGAGAGCAGATGAATGAGCTGGGGGAAAACAAGGTGTGCATTCTGAGGTTTAATTTTAAATTATAAGTATATGCCTTCATGGCTTTATAATGGACTGACACGTTATTGAGGATAATATTTATCTGTCTGAACTGTAGAGCACAAGAGTTATCTCATAGAGAAGGGCAAAGGGGGACAAGCCTGCGAACTGGTAGGGTAAAATTATGTGAGAGTTTGATTAACAACATAAAACTCTACAGTACACAGCTGCTCCTCCTCTTCTCTGCAAGTAGTAAATAGCAGAACAAATGACACATTAAGGGGAGTCTATAAATCTGTTGCATTAACTGGAGACATGGTAGGTCAGTTGTTTATTATATAAATAAACAGTGACTTGAGCCCAACCATTTATAAGCCAGTTTTGAACTGGATACGTTGCACAGAATCATCCTGCATCAAATTTTACTGGTATAAACGTGATGGTTACTTTTTTTCCAAGTGGAAAAGTAGAGAACACTAATCTGGATAAGCAAATGTAAGCATAAACAGGTCATCTATTGCTAGCAATGAGGCTGACTTTAGATAGCCAGACCAGGCATACCGTTATCCCAAAAAAATGTGTAGAAATCTTGCAGATATAACTTTATATATCTGTATGACAGTAAGGACATTTTCAACCTTTTTGACAATGTATTTATTACATCAAAATTACCCTGTTCTTAGTCTATAATGCGCACTTACTGTTTCAAATGTATCAAGAAACACATTTCCAATTACAGTTACAGAAGACTTTTCCAAATGGAATGTATGTCTAACTCTACTTCCATTTGATTTGGATTGAACTTCAATTTATAAGTCCCCATCCAGTCCATTATTTTTTTCAGGCATTTGTTCACTGGGATTTTAATAAAAGAGAAAGAGAAAAACTGGGCACACTTGCTAATATTTTCAAATGAAATGTTCAGATTATTACTTTTTGCAGTTTTATGTTATATATACAGCACGGAGAAAGGATTAAATTCTGCAGAATTCTGTAACAAAACTGTCACTGAGCCAGAATGGGACAATTCACCATGGCCAACTGGTGCCAGCATCTCACCATGGCCAACTCATCGCAGGCCAACTCACTGTGGCCGGCTCATTGCAGGACAACGCGCCGCGGCCATTGATAGCTAAAATTATTCTGCAGAAATAGACAAAAATGAACATAATGTCAAAGAAATAGTGGCAGGTAACATTTATTGAGTTGTTATCTCCCATGGAATTGTCCACAATGAGTTATCCCACAATGAGTTGGCTGCGGTAAGATGGCCATGGTGAGATGGCCACAGCTACCGTATTTCCCCGAAAATAAGACCCTGTCTTATATTTTTTTGAACCCTGAAATAAGCGGTTGGCCTTATTGCCATGCACTCAAAAGCCCAATTGGGCTTATTATCAGGGGATGTCTTATTTTGGGGAAAACAGGGTAGTTGTCCTAGACTCCACTGAACTATGAAAGCAGTATTTTCAAAGATTGGCCAGCCAGAATGAAGCAGACAAGCAAATCCTAAATTGTAACTCAGACGTTCCAAATGAATACTTTGAATAGTATCATGAAAAAACAGTGAGTGGCCTGTTTGCTTACATTTCCATTGCTCTACTCTTGACCAGTGTGATTCCCAAGACCATCAAGGCAAATTCCAGGACTACAGCAAGATCGAAATGGAAAACAGTTTTACCCAAGAATTGGCCAGAGCTGGTGTGCAGCGTTTAATAGAAAACAAGTGAATTCAAAATACTGCCAGTACTTCATTTCAACTGTTGTAAGCAAAACCAAATAAATTAGGTAGTGTCAATTTTTTTTCCTGCGGTAGAAGAAACAATGCTGTAAAAAAAGGGAAAGGATACCTATTGATGAAAAGAGAAAGCAAGCAGTGGTTGATTTTGAATGAAAGATGCATAAAATGTTGAAAGAATATTGTCCAAAACTCCATAGTGCATTGTTTAAATTGCCAGAAGGATGCTGACCATTTTTGTTGCAAGTTCAACTCATGATTAAGCAACTTTGTGGAGGTTAAACAGACTTTGTGTCTGGATGAAAAATAGTATCTGGGGAATATGACATAGGAAATAAGTTGCTAAATTAAAAACAAAGATTGGTTCACAATGGGTGAATATTGATTCCCTGTATGTAAAAATGATTAAAATATATAAATGAAGGTATTGGAAAAGGCGGTAGTTGGAATTAAAATTGGATCAAAACAGTAACAGTTTGAATATAGAGATGACGACACCTCTTTGTTAGCCAAAATAATTAATATTTCTTTAAAGTATAGAAATTTCATTTGTAAATTTCATATTCTTCATTTCTTTTACTCTCTACAGTAAAACTTCAATGTAACAAATTACCTCTGGGAATGGGTGTCCATTAAATGCAAATTTCCTTATACACAAATTTACCTCATGTGATTTTGTTTCTGTAACAATGTAATTTTTATGTCATTTGTGCAAGCTATATAAGTTGGTGCAAATGATGTAAAATATAATTAACATCATTACATAAATGACATAATAGCTGTTGGAAGACACTCAGGGTAGCTTCGGACAGTGAGATGGGTGGCATATAAGTTAAAAAAGTAAATGCATAAACAAACGCATAAATGCCTAAATCAAATTAAAAAATTAAAAATGCTGTCAGTTTCATTGATTATCCAGACTGGACAATGGGTTTTGTTGTTTGGGGGAGGGGGGAAATCTTAAGTAAAACGTTGTCCATTGCATCTGAATGGAGCCCAGAAGATAAAGATTTTACTGTTATCCCTTATTCCTTTTCTGCATTTGATATAACATTGCTTGCCCCAACGAAAACAGCATTCGGGGTATATTATTAGACTTCCATTATTTTTCAATTGTTATTATTCTTCATGACCTGGAAAAGAACAATTACCATCATGCAGATTAGCTGTGTAGCTGAAATAGATCTTTGTACATATGCAATGAAAAACATTAGTCGAATTTGGGATGAGAAGTATAGTACCTACTTGCTGTATCTCAAATTAATATTTCTGCTATCTGCTAGGCCTAGTATAAGGCATCTTAAGAAACTTCTGAAGAGTTCCCCACTGTCTTTGTAATTGCCCAACCAGCACTATACTAGTTCATGTTAATAATGCAAGCTAAAGCACAGAGCTCCAAAGTTCTTGGGCATAATTAGAAGTTACCCTATTAAGTTGCTTTGATCATCATGCTTATGCAGAGAGAATGGAAAACACCTGATTTTACATATTCTTTTGACCAAAGTAGAATGCCCATAGACAGAAATTCTGAGAAACAATAAGTGTTCTTCTTTTTCTGCCACAAAAACTTTCTTGGTTATCATAGAGGTGGAGCTCTTGCCTCACAATCAGGAGGTTGTGAGTTCAATCCTAGATAGAGGCAGATATAGGGTCTCCTGCTTGGGCAGGGGGTTGGACTAGATGACCTGCAAGGTCCCTTCCAACTCTGTTAAAGCTGAGTCATAATCAAGAGTCAGCTAAGGGCGAGGCCGAAGGCTTCCAATGGCATTTCATTGCCTGATAATGGTCGTATTATTCCAACAAACCATTTGTTCAAAGCAGCTGGCTTTTGCATGACTGGGCTGCTGCCATGATGCTCTGGTTTTTTTTTTTTAATTACATTTTTATTCTGACTTTCCATCGAAAAGATACAGATACTCCTTTTCTTAATTTTTCTTTGGGTAGGAGGAGGGAGGATTCTATGTACAGTAATTATTTATGGGGTTTGCCGATGGAGTCTTTAATTGTGAAGCTTGTGATTAGCTGTTTTTATGACTATTGTTATCTGGTTTTGTGAAATAAAACACTTGGCAACTTATGGAAATTGCTTTAAGGAAATTTCCAAAACAAAAGCCACTTGTAAGTTAAAAGACTCTACTATTCTGTACTTTCTTTTACAGTATTATAATGTATCAATCGTGGTAATGAATTCATAAAAAAATTTCCACTAAGGAATGAATTCTACTACCTCAATAATCATTGGAGTCTTATTCCATAAATAAGAATCATTTGGGTAGATCATGTCCCAGCTTGTATTTCTATTGTATTTCTGTTGGTCAAAGGAGAATGAACCTAGAAAATTGGAGGTTCTGTTTGCAATGTATCATAACATAATAGACTGCACAGAGTTTTGGAATTCTGATCAACCAGTCTTGCTAGCACTTTAAAGTATCTGACCAGCTTTAGCTATAATCTGCCAGAGCTTAAGTGTACCAGACAATCACATAGGAGAAAACCCTCAATCATCTGATGATCCAGACTAACTTAACCTAATCTAAACATTGTATCTCTATCTCTACCTCTATTTTTTTATGTCCACATTAAAAAAAATAGAACATACCTTTGGGAGGCATCAAAAAAGCATACAGGAATTCTGGAGCAAATGTGTTTTAAATGACAAAACTGAAGAGAAAAGATACATTCCCTCTGTTTTGAAGGAGGCAGTAGTCCAACTGCTCTTCAAGAAGCCATTTTTTGATCCAACAATCCTGGATAATTTTTCTCCAGTTTCAAATCTTCCCTATTTGGGTAAATATGTTCAGAGGATGATAGGTCAACATTTTCAAAGGTCCCTGGAGGAAGTGGGAGAAGTCTAGCCCTAGAGCCCTGAGGTGTATAATATCCCAGAGCTCAACTCTCTCCCCATTCCTACTTAACATCTACATGAAGCTGTTGGGTGAGATCATTAACTGGCACAGGATGAGGTATCATCTTTGGCCTGGGCTGCATAAGTATGCCATCAAGGTTCTTTCCCAGTACCTGGGGCTGGTGAAGATCTGGATAATGAAGAATGAACTATAGCTCAATTCTAGCAAGATTGAATCATTGTGGGATTTGGGACTTCCTTAAATTGAAGATATTCCATCCATCATTAAATACATTTCTGCTCCACTAAACAGTTGATATATGATCTGGGCTCCTGGATTGGATCAGGTTTCTGGATTCTGTTTATAGTCCCTAATGCATTAGTCACTTCCTGAATGGATTACTGTATTGCAATAAGTTCTACATGATGCCGCCCTTGAAAAACATTGGAGGGCTTTAGCAGGTCCAGATTACAGCTGCATATGTACTGTTGGATGCATCAAGGTGTGCCCATATGATGCTAGTAGCTGCATGAGCTGCATTGGTTCCCAATATGTTTCCAGGTGTAATTCAAGAGACTGGCTATCATCTTTAGAGCCCTGCATGGTGTACTTGTGGAACCATCTGTCTTCAGTGGTTTCTGAGCATGTGAGCTCCAAGCCTCTTCTGTAAAACAATGTCCTCTGGTGTGACCCAGGAGATGAGCCTTCTCCGTTGTGGTGCCTAAGCTATTAGACAGACTTTCTCCTAAGATACAAGTGGCCCAAACACTCTTTGCTCTTTGGAAGGTCATGAATACCTGGCTTTCCCCAGGTGTTAGGGCCCAGGTTGTTAGAGTTTGATATGTGCATTTTGAAGTATGAATTAGTTCATGAGATGCCATGGTTATTGTGCCGTGGTTATCATTGAACTAGAGTATTTTGGTCTTGTTCTATATTAGTTTTACTGTATGGTTTCTTGTGTGTAATTTTTTTTAGTTGTCAAGAGTTATTTGTTTAAGATAGGTGGTCACATAAACTGCAGTGAGATAAGATGAGATGAGATGGGAGGGGATGAATCAAGTAATTACTAGGAACTAAGTTTGGGTTCTATTATATCTAAAAATACCACTATCATCAAAGCAAAATAAAATGCTGGATACATCTCACCGTTCATAAGGCAATCCTATCCTTACTCACACAAGAGTGCCCAATATAGTTCACTGAAATACACAAGATTCAAAAATCCATTCTTAGTATATGCAGGAAGTATGCTGTGGCAATGAACAAGACCTTCCTCCTTCGTTCAGCTTAGTCAACTATCTGCAACATCACATAAGAATGTTTTGAACCAAAAAGTTGCTGGGAGGCATAACTTGATTACGGATTCACTCATAGGATTGTGGTTAGTACTAGCTTCCACTAGCAGGATGTGACATTTGTTCAGGATGCATACTTTACATTAGTACTTATAAACATCACATATACTAAAATAGTCTTTTCAATCTGCTGCCCTCTGGGTGGTGCATCTTCCCCAGCTAGAGAGCTGGGAAATGCTGTATTAGAGGAATTCCTACATAATCTATAATTGGAGTTTCCTACATGTAAGGCATCGATCATTAGTTGATAACGTGGATTTCCCCTTTGGGATATCAGGATTCAACCTTCCAACTCTGGTGATTAGGCTGAATGCTAGAAGAAATTGAATAAAGATCTCCACTATCTTTGTTTATTACAGTATTTATTTTAACCAGCAGTCCACGCTGTATGGAAGGAAAGAGGGTGGAGATAATCTAATCTATCTCTTAATCCACACAGAGAATTTTAATTTGCCAAAGGGACACCAGTTAGGCATGTGCCAACAGCCTGACTGGCAAGATTGAAACAAGATTCTTTTCTAATGCTGTAAACTTTAAATCAATCAAAGAAGGAAATGTAGGGAAAAATTCTTCCATGCTGGTTGATTAGGTTTATATTTCGTGCAGGTCTTATTTCTTCCTATGGTTTTTTTTTTCTTTAAGAGACTTCCTTGTTTTTCATAGAAAGGGATTCTAATATTTTTAGGCCACAATACTCTACAATAAGTTCTATTTTCTTCTTTCTGGTTTATAGATAAAAGAACTCTATGGCAAAGAAGATTTGTTGACTCAACCTGATCAGAGAACTTTCTGGAATAGTGATGACTCTGGTAAGTATAGAAAAGTTCTTGCCTTTAATAAGAAAGCAAAAACATAAGCTTCAGAATACTATCTCCTTCCTATAGTCCAGAAATGTATAACTGTATAGACCAGTGATGGCAAACCTTTTTTTCCTCGGGTGCCGAAAGCAAGCAAGCACCCGCTATCATGCGCGCAAGTGCCCACACACATAAGTCAATCCCCCTGCCCCTGCCCCCCTGTGCATGTGTGCATGACCCCCCCACGCTGCCCCACCCACTGCTCATGCGCACACGACCCCACCTCCCCCCCCCCATTTCCTGACTTCCGGTGGGCTTGGTAGGCCCATTTTTTGCCCTCCCCAGCCTCCGGAGGCTTTCTTGGAGCCTGGGGAGGGCGAAAATGGCCTCCCCCGCCCCCTGGAGCCTGGAAACACCCTCCCAGAGCCTCCGCACGAGCCAAAAATCAGCTGGCCAGCATGCACATGCGCGCTGGAGCTGAGCTAGGTCAATGGCTCGGGTGCCGGCAGATATGGCTCCGCGTGCCACCTGTGGCACCCGTACCATAGGTTCGCCATCACTGGTATAGACTATTACTCCTCACCCCAACCAAAGTAAAAAGGCAAACCTGTGAATGATGGCTTAGAATTTTTGGTTTTAAGGTTTTATTGCGGGGTTATATCTAAGCACAGCACATGATTGATTCCTCTCCTTTGCCACAACCACAACTTTGTGAGGTATGCTATGCTAAGAGAGTGACTGACCCAAAGTTAGCCAGAAAACTATCATGATTGAGGAGAGAGTTTAGTCTGAAGTTCTCCAACTCTATCCTAACATCTTAACCACTGATTGACAGGGTTCCTCTGCCTGAGAAAGAACAGAAGGGTCATATTGGGATGAATAGAGATTTAACTTATTAGAAATCTACTCTTCTTGCTTTCCTAAGTTTCTTCTTCCCCAGTGATGGGTAACAGTGTATAACCAATATCTACCCTGTTTCCCCCAAAATAAGACATCCCCTGATAATTAAGCCCAATCGGGCTTTTGAGTGCATGGCAATAAGGCCAAGCGCTTATTTCAGGATTCAAAAAAATATAAGACAGGGTCTTATTTTTGGGAAAACATGGTAGTATTCATTTATTTGTCTAACCTCTCTTCATATTCAATGAGTTGGTGATCAACTCATCGCATGTTGCTTGTATTGTAGAAACCATGATAAATTCTGATTTTGGAGATTATCTTCCATTCCAGTTGGCCTCACTTGCTGACCAGGCGTTGGGCTTTGAACCTAAGAATGGCTATGATGGGGCTGCTTCATACTTAGAAGGGAGATTTCCCAAGAATACCACGGTCTGGGCTAGACGGGGATGTCTGTCATAAAAATACTCTGTTAAGAAGGAAGGGCAAAATGCATCTATGAAGCCAGAGTGATTCAAGTTTAACATGAGAGGGAACCTGACCTTTCATTCAACTTCCAGAAATGTAGCCCTGTTAAATCTTTTGCAACAGGATTAGGTGGCAATGGCCCATTTCATTTTTTACACTGGACAAGCAGGTTACCTATCTATGCAAAAGTATAAATAGGCAAATTTTGACCTTGGAAATCAAAGGATTGCCCAACTGGTGGGAGGAATTTTCAGTTCCTCAGGCTGCTTTGCCTATACTCTCAAAAGGATGATATTTGAGAATCCGAATGACAAAAGTTAAATTCCACTGAAATTGTGACTCAGAATTTCTTAGAATGCTTAATATCACTAATTAAACACAGATACCATTCCCCCCCATCACACTGTATGTGTTAGCAGCTATTCAATACAAGATTATCCATGTCATTCTTAAATGCCACTTAAAGTTTGCTCACTCCTCAAAGCAATTCTGTCTCTCACTTTTTCTGTCTTTATTCCCTGATTCTTTTGTTCCTTTTCTTCACCTCCTCCAACAGTAATCCTCTCAAAGGTTTATACTGGATTGTGATCTCAGACGTTTATGTAAGAGCAAATAGATTTGCCTTTAAAAATGCCCGTCTCTTTTCTTTCCACTGGATTTTTATTTTATGAATTTTATATTGTTAGTCACCTGGTGCAGATCTTGTGGGCAGAAAAGCAAAATGATACAGTATTTGTATCACAATGTAGCTTGAAGAATTATTGCACACTTTGGCTTATGCAACTTGGATACAGAGAATTTTGGCAAACCTGGCAGAGGGAATCATATGTCTAATTGGCAAGGAATATCAAGTTCTTAGGAATGTTTGCAATAGTTTGTTTTGGGAGATCTGAAAGCAAAAAACACCTATGGAAAGAGATGGAGAAAACTGAAGAGAAACATTCTTAGGCTACAAAAGCACAATAATCCTCCCACTTATGACTGTATGACTGTAACTTGTTGCTTATATCCTTACGATTTATATTCATATTGATTGTTTCCTGATTGCTTACTTGAACCCTATGACAACCATTCTTGACAAATGTATCTTTTCTTTTATGTACACTGAGAGCATACACACCAAAGACAAATTCCTTGTGTGTCCAATCACACTTGGCCAATAAAGAATTCTATTCTATTCTATTCTATTCTAAAAATAACTTTAGGCAATCTGAGAAAAGGCTAATGCAATTAGTTTATTGGGTGCTTCTAATGCCATTGTGTTTTTATCTTTCTTTCAAAAGTGTAGCAATTGTCTCAAGGACTCTAGTGTTTGATGATAGGAGCTGAAGGGGATGGGTTCCTGTGATTTGTATCTAAATGAAAAAGCTAACCTTACATTCTTAAGGCTTTGTTCATAAGAAACCCTTAGGTATTTGATGCAGTTTTTTTTTATTTCTCCCCAGGGAGACTGTCTTTCACAGGTCAGATAATTCCCTTTAAAAATGAATTAAATTACAGGCAGAACAGTAAATGGATCTGAAGTGATCCATAGATCTAGGCTAGTAGGATTTTTTTTTTTAGTATGATGACTGATATTTCTGCATGTTACTTAAAATAAATTAAGGGTATCTTTATTTTTGCATGTTATTAGTTCTAGCAGCTTGATAATTTGCACAGAAGGGTACTATAGTAATCGATTAATTCAAATAGAAAAAAATATATATGTAGCTCAGGGTTCAACTGTACAGTTTCTGGTCCTCTCTGATCTTGGTTGTTTGCTTGCAAATGATGTTACTCAGTTGGGTAATGAAACTTCTTCAAGCAAACAACCAAACTCACAGAGCACCAAGAACTCCACTATTGATTAATTAATTGAAACTACGTATGATGTCAATTGTCTAATCCCCTGATACATGAAAACATTGTTTGTTTGTTTGCTGTTTATAAAATTTATTGGCCTCCTATCTTACCATAGGGTAACTTACAGTCGTATGAGAACAAGCAGTTTTGTGGTGCAATGTTGATGCTTAAATGCCAGACGCAAAACAGATACAGTCATTTGTAGTACTATTTTTATCAAATGCAATGTTGATAACGAAGTTTTAGATTTGTTCATTTCAATATCTTCATTTTTGTTCTTGGAAAGCAGTTCTTCTGTCCAGATGAAAATGAAGATTTAGGGAGTCTAGGGTTCAGAATCAACTTTCAATCAGTTTTATAGATATGGAAATTGATTGTCATGATCCATATAATTCCAATATCTTGAGAAAATGACCCCATCACATATTTTAGCAATATTTGTGCATCTTACTGTATATATTTAAAATATGTAGGGTAGATAGGCAAGTAAAAAAATCTTTGAATTGCATATCTGAATTCTTCTGATGTCATGTATAATTGAAGTAAGATATATCCACACAGTGCCTCGCTATCCTTGGCTGATCTCAAAAACCAGAGTAAGATCTGAATAAGACTTTGATGAGCTATCACCAAGAAATCCTGGAGTTACAAACCAGCTGGAAAATTTAAAAACAAAATCCCATAAAAACATTCCATATTGTTAACAAGAAGACAACTTAAACCTTTCCATGTAATCACCAAGGGTTATACTCAACTTGAAAGAAACTCTACGGTGACTGTATAAATCAACAGATTACAGATTCAGCTTCTGTTTTTCTGGGCTCCAGAAGAACGTGCTTTCTTAAGACTACTTGCTAAAATGTTGATTATAATTCTTCCAACCCAACATTGAAAATAAACACTGCCTGAATCCATCAATGGATTGATCCTCTTGTTCTTGAGCTATTGATCAGACAACTTCACTCCAACTTGTATTTTTTTCCCCACTGGCATGGCTGGAATGTTCCTTTTATGTTAAGAAAGTTTAGATGGAAAATAATTAGAGACTGGTGCAAGGAGAGAGAATCTTTATATTTCTGGTATCTATAGTTTTCCATAGTTAATAGGCTATGTTTTATCTGCATCTATCATGTGAATTGGCTGAGTTTCAGTTGCAGATCAACTGTCCCACTGAAGTCTGGCAGGAATGAAAGTTTTTTCTCATTGGCCATTTTAACTTTTTGCCAACCTACTTTTCAATTGGAAAATCACCCTCCTCCAGGATCAATCCATGGCATCACCAGATAAGATATGAAGACAATTATGTCAGAAAATGATGGCTAATTACTGTACAAATTGTGCTGTGGTAGATTAGAGGAGAAAGGATCATTTAAGCTAGCATCTAAACAGAAATGATCAGCAAATATTTTTGGGCTCCTGGAATGCAAAAAACAAATACAGCATCTATTGTCTTTTTATTTGCATAAAATAAGAGTCATTACCTTGTGCTTCTTGTTCCTACATTTTTGTTTTCTTCCTCAAAGAATTCACCCTAGTATACAAAGATCTAATAAAACAGACTTCCTTTTTTAAAATACATATTAGGTGTGTTTCTGGACATTCAGCTCTTTAATACATCCATGTCCAACTTGAACTATTACAAGAGGCCATCCAATACTCTTCATATTTTCTTTGGCTATGCCAATATTCAAGCAATGCTCTACTCCAGGTTAACCTTTTTTTTTTTAAATTATTTATCAGACTCACATGGCTCAAGAATAATGTTTTTAAGACAATGAAGGAAAATATTATTTTCTGGCCTTGATTTCAGTGTATTTAGCTCTCTCTTTTTAATAGAGATTCAGAGCCAAACTTGTTGAGATGGTAATCTATATGCTCTTTAGTTATGTAAACAGCCAGTGTAAGGAAGCCTCAATAGCGTTGGACCCTAGGGTTGGAAGAAAAGATTAACTTTTTCTCTACTGAACAACATTACTTCCCATTTTATATTCATTTAAAAATATGATACATATGGTACATGAATTACTTGGATACTAGTTGGAAGACAAATTCTGCAAAGTGCAATCCTCCTAAAATTCTAGATTTGTCTTGTTGATAACTTTTTCCTTCAATAAAGAGGAACCAAAAGATCAATTAATCATTGAAAAGCAGGCAAGATTTAGTTGAGAAAGGAGAAGTAGCAGAAGCATTGATGATAGTGATCTTATAATGCTAGAGTTCTAGATTTTAAGAAGACTGAAGTTGGCTAAGATTAAATATCCTGGACTTGAAATGATCGTATTTTAATAAACAATTGTAAGCTGGATTCCTTAATAGAATAAGCTGAAGCGAAAAGGAAATCAAGATGGGTTGAATTCCTAAAAAAGCAATACTAAAAGTTCCATCGGAAATAGAAAAATTGATTTATGTAAAAAAGAGATGGCTATAGAGGCTTTCTGTATATATATAAATTACTTTGTGAAGACTTCAACAGACCAATGCAGACTAAAAAAACTAAAGAGGAATAGGTCATCAAGGAAGGGTACATATAGGTAGCCTGGAATTCAAAGGTATTATTAGGTAAAAACTTAAAACTGAGAATACTGAATGATAGTAAAAAGGGTTCTAGTACACATAATTCTCAATTTACAAGAGTTCATTTAGTGACCATCCAAAGTTACAATGGCACTGAAAAATGGTGACTCATGACAGTTTTTCATAGTTATGACATTTGCAGCATCCCCATGATCATGTGATCAAAATTTAGATGCTTGGCAACTGACTCATATTCATGATGGTTGCAGTGTCCCGGGGTCTCATGTGATCCCCTTTTGCGACCTTCTAACAAGCAAAGTCAATGGGGAAGACAGATTCACTTAACAACCATGTTACTGACTTATCAACTGCAGGGATTCACTTAACCAAGGCAAGAAAGATTGTCAAACGGGGCAAAACTCACTTAAGAAATATCTCACTTAACAACAGAAATCTTGGCTCAATTTGTAAGTCGAGTCGATATACTACCTGTATATCCAAAATAAAAAGAAGAGAATCAATGTGACAGCTACTAACAAACAAAGATGGAACTATTCAATTTTAAGGTGCTCATGTTTTCCTAACTAAATGTGAAGAACAGGATGAAGGAGCAAGATGTCATCATCATCATCATCATCATCAAATGTTGTTCAAATGCTTTACCTCTTAAGGAAGCTAAAATTGCAGGAACTTCAGTGACTTCTAAAGCATAAGACCCATATTTTTTTACAGTAGTTACTTCACATGCCCGCACACAGAAACACATTTACGAATGAAGGCAAATATGTATGTCCCAGGATCATGTTGCAAGATCCTATCTGGGTCAGTCACCAGGAAGACAGATTTAGTCTTTTGAGCTTTCGGACTCGTGCTGGAGCCCATCCTCAGGGAAATTCTCTCTATTGGAATATGAGACACAAGTACCCTGAGAACGGACTCTGGCAAAAAGTCCGAAAGCTCAGATTAAATCTCTGGTCCCGGTGATTGACTCAGATTGGATCCTACAAACACAATTTTTCTAAGACACTCATATTTAAAATGCAATCTCTTGAAGTCAACTTATTCAAAGTATTGATCTCTTGTCTGGCTCAAGCCTGACAGTAAAACATCTTCTAAATCTGTAGAGAATCCAGGAAGAATTTCAAAAAGACAAGATAAATCATCTTTGGAAGCAAGATGTCAAAATAACCCTAGAGTGTTGATAAATTGTCGGTTTACTAATGGAACTACTGAACTGAGATTCTCCTTGAATTATTTTTCTTTACTTCTGGGTATGGTGATTTCCTCCAGTTATCACAGCAAATAGACACACCTCCTTTTTTTTGGCTGAAATTTGATCTATGAATGCATTAGGGATGGTTTCTAAATATTGTTCCTAATCGTATTTTTATGACATGACTTTAGTACTGCCATCATCACATTTTGACACAGCTTGCCAGTAATAGAGCAGTGTTAACCGATGGATACCCAACTGCGATACTTACTGTATGTGATCATATTTTTAATAAACATCGAGTTATGAATATGAGGTTTTTTAAAAAAAACACAATTCTTGGTGCATTCAAGGCAATTGCCCCAGAGAACATGAATTGCCTTGTCAAGTTGTGATTGCAACATGTAAAGGCAAACATTCCACAAATAAGTGGGTCAACACTCATTGATATGATGTGACTGTAGCTCCTCTGTCAGTGTGACCTCAGAAAGGTCAAAGCCCAGGGGGCCTAAGTACATCTCTCAAAAGCAAAAATTTAATATATACTTTTGTTATGCTTTTATAACAAAACAAGGATTATCAGAATAGCTACAAAGGGTTTTTGTGAATGCTTATCTGGGGGAGTTACACAGGGGATCTGTGTTATTTAAAAACAACTTTAAGGTAATCTTGTTTTAGATAAAGCTGAGAACATTTCTTTTGTTATTTATATCAGGCAGACAAGTCTGATTTCAAACTAGGACACTTAAGAATGACTATGAAAACATTTCTTACCTTTTAAACCTGGGCACACAAAATCTCAATAAATACAGTTTAAAAATGTAATGAATTCAAGAATAGACTATAAGCCTAGTGTTGAAACAATGACAAAATGAATTTGTAATCCTGTTGGCAAGGCAAGTGGAATTAACAATCCCAGAATACTAAAGGACTATCCTATGACAATCACCATTATGTGGGCAAAATTATCATCACGTCCTTGAATATTTTAAGCAGAAGATGTTCCTCCAAAAATGCAGGAGATGGTACAACATTAATGAAGAAATTTTACTAACGTTGTTTTGAATTATTATCTACCCAGTGTTAAATATTTTACTCAGTGATTTTTGGTCACTAGGATAACTAAAAATATAATAAATATATAAACAGACAAACTATAAGTCCAGTGGGGCTTAGCTCTGAGCAAATATACTAAGAGCAGACTGCACAGGTAGTCCTCGACGTACAACTGTAATTGAGCCAAGACATAAGTTAAAGCATCACATGATTGGTTTCAAAATTACAACTTTTTTGACAATGGTTGTTAAGCTAACAGAGTGATCATTAAGCAAACAAAAAAGTCACTAAGTTAATCGATTTTCCCAGATGGGTGTTTTTTGCCAGAAACCATAAGTAAATACTGGGAACTGACCAAAAAAAAAAAGTCACAAATTGTGATCATATGATTGAGGGAAGCTACAAGCGGCCATAAAGGTGAGCCTATTACCAAACACACAAAAACTAACCCTAACCCTATCATGTAACTGTGGGTTGTGTGTGCAGTTGTTGTAACTTTGAAAACGGGTCATAAATAGTTCTGGGAGAGGCATTGTAACTTTGAATAGTAGTAGATAACCAGTTGTAAATCAAGGACTGCCTGTATAATATTTAGATATTAATAAATGGAAGGCCCTGGATTGGCATTGTTTCCTTTAATTCAAATCTGGGAGAAGCAGAGTCTTAAATAAGACTAAAATACTTTATTATATAACGGTGGATTAAATGTTTAACAAATAATTTCTTATTCTTTGCAAACTAATAAGCCAATTTCTTTGCCTTTACCATCTTTCCTTATTGGTATGAATGCTGCTAAATGGGTATTTTTCAACTAGAAAATATGGTGGACAACAATCTCCAATCCAGCGTTCTCAAGACATATTGGACTACAATTCTCATTACCTTCAACCATTGGCTGAAGAGCTGAAGTGGTGCAGTGGTTAAATGCTGCGACTGCAGGCTGACTGCTAGTTCAGCAGTTCAGCTGTTCAAATCTCACTAGGCTCAAGGTTGACTCAGCCTTCCATCCTTCTGAGGTCGGTAAAATGAGGACCCAGATTGTTGGGGGCAATATGCTGAACTCTGTAAACCACTTAGAGAGGGCTGTAAAGCACTATGAAGCGGTATATAAGTAAAGTGCTATTGCTATTGCTGGTGATGGGAATTGCCAAAAGTCCTGATACAACTAATTGCAGATCTGTTGAAAGATGCTATACATATGTCTCTTAGATAAGATTACTAAATGACTAAACTCCCTGCACAGTAAGAAATGCAGAGTTTCCCAAATCTGAGAGACAGAAGTGGTGTTTTTTTTTAAATCTTGTGTGTGTTTATTTCCAACAGTGTATGGATAGTCATTTGATAAGCTTTAATTTGGATATGGCACTAAGAATGGGTTGGACCTAAGTGGCCCCTTCCAACTCTATGATTTTTTTTGTAGATAGAGGGTATAATTTTATGTAATTCCCAGTTATTTGCACTAGCTTGTTTGCTTACAATGCTGATGCAATATCTTTGCAGTAGTAACAACTACTTTTCCATTAAAAAAAGACATCTCATTAATGCAGCAATCAGTACATCCAGTACACTGCAGCTTAAGCATTTATTTCCTAATTGGGTGGGTGGGTGGGTGAACTGGCCTCAGGTACATTTAAACTAAAGGAATATTTAGACAGTCAGAATCTAACAAATATAGCATGGGGGGGAAGTGGGGAATACTTTGCAGATAAGATAAAGGTACTAGCACAATTTCCTATATTACTTGGAATTTCCACTGAATTGTATTGGAGTAACACATAACAAAATGTTATCATATAGCTATTTGAGAGATGGTTGCAAATCACCTTAATGCAGATCTACTTCATTGCTGGAGTAGAGGGTTCATAGCCCAGAGACCATATACACCATGCTCTGGTAGCCTTGCACATAAGACTCCAGCTTCTCTACAGTATAGGACAGTGATGACGAACCTATGGCACGGGTGCCACAGGTGGCACGCGGAGCCATATCTGCTGGAACGCGAGCCGTTGCCCTAGCTCAGCTCCAGTGCGCATGTACGTGCCCGCCAGCTGATTTTTGTCTCGCGTGGAGGCTCTGGGAGGGCGATTTTGGCCTCTGGAGGGCCTCCAAGGTGGCCGGGGTGGAGCGTTTTTGCCCCCCCCAAGCTCCAAGAAAGCCTCTGGAGCCTGGGGAGGGCGAAAAATGGGCCTACCGGGCCCACTGGAAGTCGGGAAACGGGGGAGTGGGATGGGTTGTGCACGCATGCGCAGGGGGGTGGGGCGAGTGAGGAGCTTTGAATTATGGGTGTAGGCACGCACGCCCGTGTGATAGCGCGCACGTGCACTATTTCGGCACTCGAGGAAAAAAAGGTTCGCCATCACTGGTATAGGATCTGTATTAAAACTGTTGTAACCTGCTGTGGCTTAGTATCACCCACCCACCCTTCCACCATAATAATTTGTAAGAAACTTACATAAACTTACATACAAGAACAGTACAGGATTATATGTTAGGCTTTCCTTTTGTGACAGGCAACATATTAGCAATATGGAAGTAAGTCAAAAATCACCCAGCTTCAATCTCAGCTCCAGAATATCCACAAAAATCCCCCATCACCCTTTCCCAACTCAATACCAGTAATACTGTGCATTTTAACTGTTTCAGTTTAGTGGAGAGCCTGCAAGGCTGTGTGTGTATATGTGCCCACCATCACCAAATTCTCAGTTTGAAACAGGACTTTAGGAGGGGAGGAAAGGATATTTTTATTTCAATGGTGGCAAGTAGATGTAAGGCAAAGCTACGTATGTATGCTTATGATGACGGTTACTAATGTACTAGATAATCCTTGACTTACGACCATAATTGGAACCAGAATTTCCATTGTAAAGCAAGGCAGTTATTTAGTGAGTCGCATATGATTTTACAATCTTTTTTTGCCATGTTTTTTTAAATTTATTTTATTAATTTTCATATTTTACATATTACAATATTTGTAGACAGATCTGCCACCATTTATATATATCGCTACTATATTTATACAATCTATACATTATTTTATCATATTTTCTAATCCTGTATCCTCGTCCCACAGTTTCTTCAAATTTCTATTATTAGTCCAGTTATACCATTTTTCCCAAACGTCGTAGTAATCTGAATTTTTTTGTCCTCTGAGTTCAATCGTTAGTTTGTCCATTTCAGCACAGTCATATATTTTTTTGATTATCGAACTGTCCGTAGGTATATTGGGATTCTTCCAGTTTTGCGCGTACACAATTCTGGCCACCGTAGTGATGTGGAGGATTAGGTATTTGATGCTTTGGCTATATTGTCCTTTAAATATTCCCAGTAGAAAAAGTTCCGCCGTATATTCTACTGATGAGTCCACTATTTCCTGTAACCAGTGGTGTATCTTTATCCAATATTTTTTCGCTTTGCCATGGTTGTTAATTGGATTACTACAGTTATCATGTGAATCATATAATTGTTAAGCCAACCTGGTTCCCTCCCCCCATTAACTTGGTTTGTCGGAAGCCATCTGGGAATGGCGATATGACCCCAGGACGCAACCATCCTAAATAAATGCTGGCTGCCAAGTACCCAGATTTTGATTACGTGACCATGGGGATGCTGTGATGGTCTTAAGCATGAGGACTGGTTGTAAGTAACTTTTTTCAGTGTTATTGTAATTTTTGAATGGTTGCTAAATGAATGGTTGTAAATTGAGGTCTACCTATACACGTTTATTCCAAAATAGAGACTAATATCTTCAACATAACTTTTTTTCCTACTAAAATCTATGATAGAATAGAATAGAATAGAATAGAATAGAATAGAATAGAATAGAATAGAATAGAATAGAATAGAATAGAATAGAATAGAATAATAAAAAAATTTATTGGCCAAGTGTGATTGGACACACAAGGAATTTGTCTTTGGTGCATATGCTCTCAGTGTACATAAAAGAAAAGATACATTTGTCAAGAATCATGAGGTACAACACTTAATGATTGTCATAGGGTTCAAATAAGCAATCAGGAAGCAATCAATATTAATATAAATCGTAAGGATACAAGCAACAAGTTACAGTCCTACAGTCATAAGTGGGAGGAGATGGGTGATAGAATATTATGATTAGACAGTTCAGACTTATTAGTGCGCAAGCTTTCAGATTCTTTAGAATCTCTCATCATACACAATGCTTAATAAAGCAAAGGGAATGGGGATAGCTGGCTACTACTTAGCTGTAATGCATTTATTTCCCGTTTGAATATATGCAATGGTTTCTCACCTTTTCCAAGTCTATATTAAGTCTATAATAAGAAGTAGACTCCATTGCTTGAAAAATCCAAAATGGTTATCCTTTCACTCTCCTTCCTTTGTTCAGTATTTTATCTAATTAATATTCTGGAAAATCTGAAAGGTGTTTGGTGATCTTGGTTTAGCCTAATGTAACTACTGTATTTTCCAGTCTGGGTTTTAGAATTTTTCTTATCAATAACTCAGCTAGTTTGGATTTTTTGATATTCTCTAGAACAGTGTTTCCCAACCTTGGCAACTTGAAGATATCTGGACTTCAACTCCCAGAATTCCCCAGCCAGCATTCGCTGGCTGGGGAATTCTGGGAGTTGAAGTCCAGATATCTTCAAGTTGCCAAGGTTGGGAAACACTGCTCTAGAAGGTATCAGGAAGGAAGGAAGGAGGGAGGGAGGGAGGGAGGAAGGAAGGAAGGAATTAGAGTTGAGCAGCAGATTTGATTCCAAAAAACTGCTTTAGATTCACAGAAGTGCAAACATAGCACCTGTCTGTAGGTCTGTACAGAGACACAGCTCTTCCCAGAATGATACAATCGCAATTCATAGCCCTATGCACTCTAAAGTATCTTTTGGAAATCAAGTCCAAAATACTGCAGAGCCTTGATAGAAAATAGCCAATGTATGGAAGAGGATTTGTCTACAGTGGAGAGTGCAATACTAATCAAAGTGACAGATTCAGAAGATTTTACTTAATCATCAAGGCCTGAAGTCCACACAGGGAATTCCTCGTGCCTTGTAGGGTGAGGGTGGGTGGGGGTGGAGATTTGCGGCTGGAAGTCACCCGCCTCAGCTTAGCGAGTTGTGTTGCAGACTTCATCCTCCACCTCAGAGCACCCTGCCAAACTGAGCCTCCAAATTTTTCAAAGCCTAGCGTGCCCATCGCTTCCTAGAACAGTTGCCAGAGTTTCAGCGGGCTCCTCTCATCTACCGACCCTAGTTCCTACTCAGAATAAAGCGCGGTTGTCACAGGGCGGCGGGTGATCCTGAAAGCGGGTCTCCATGAGATCACAAGGCTGGCCTCGACGGCCCCGCACAAATCCCCTCCCCCATCCCTCTTCAGAACGTGAACTCGAGCGCCCCCCGCGTCCCCTTTGAAGGTTGCAGGCGAAGTCTGGTGCGAGAACTCGGGACTTCGCCGTCTGTCCTCCTTCCCTCTGCGAGGAGAGCGAGAGAAACAGAGGCGTTCAGCCGCCGCAGGCTGGGTTTCGGACTCCGGAGACGGGAAAGCCCTACGCCGTGTGTCTCTCGCTTTCCTGTTCGGAAGTGCTTGGTGCCAGGACTGGAAGAGGGACGCCTGCTCCAGCCTCCACCCCTGGGCCGGCAGGAAAGCCCAGTCTCAACAACTTCTCTTTCCTTTGAAACGACACATGTTCGGGAGCCCAGATGTCTCCCTCCGCTGCTAAAAAGAGAAAGGGGAAGTGGCGTGGGAGGCTGGCTGGGTGGAGAGGAAGAAACGGGATGACACCGGCGGCAGCCGTCCTCTCGCGCAGTTTTGACGCCGACACAGTATACCCCCCCCCGCTAGCAGCAGCAGCAGCAGGGGAACATCTGTCCCCGCTATCTTTCGGCGGCGATCCTCAAAGGCATTAAGCCGGAGCCCTAAGGAGTCCCATCTGTCTTGTGCATAGTTGCAAATACTCCAGATCAACCGATTTGGGAATCGGCGAATCGTGCGGTCATTAAACAATCAGTGCTACAAAATCGTGCCCCGAAACTCTAGCCTAGCGATCCCAATCCACAAATCACATCCACTGAAATAGTCGCATGAACGGTCTCTCCAAAAAGCATTTCGGGACCGCGTTCATGTCTTGCTGGGCCTGCAGTTAACAAAATGCACTAATGATAGGCGACCTGCATTTCTAGTTGCACACCGGGTGTGCGCGTGGGCATGTTGTGTACATAATAAGCAAGGGATGATTTCAGTACATTTCAGGGTTATGTTGCAACGACGTGGCTAGCGTTGAACTTTAGTTCTCTGTGTGTAAATCGCCTTTAACGCAAGGTTCATAAAGTGGGCAGTTAGATCAGCTAGTCTCTTTCCTTCATCGCCCGCCTACCGTCGAGCTGATTGGGAGGCGGACAGCAGTCCAAAGGAGACGTATTGTTGGGAATTATAACAAACTAAAGGATTTAAAAGTACAGAACGGCACTACTGTTGTGGGATTTTGAGGAAAAGAAGAGAGGGGAAGAGAAAACCATGAGAGGGAAAGAAGAAAAGTCTTCACTAAAAGGTTGGTTAAGTATTGTTTTCCTAACAGTTCTTTTGTTTGATTATTGATTAAGGGGGAGGGGAGAGAAACTTTTTCAACAACTTCTCTGGAGGAACAGTGATTGAATCTTTGGAAGGGGGAGGGATACTTACAAATTGTAATTACTTTTATCAAGTAAACAAACCATACAAGGATTGGACTTTTTATTTTTTTGGTGCTGTGGAAATGATGGAAAAAACCACTTTGAAAGCAAACTTTTAAAGAGTGAGATGGAGGAAGTTGTAGTGGAACTGAATGTCTTCAGAGAATATTGGGGGGGGGACGGAGAGCTATAGTTGCTTTGAACTCAGCTTGTTATTCCTACTTTAGTCTCCTTTCAGGGCTTTTAAAGAGAAAAGACTCTGGGAAAGGGTGAAGTAGCACTGGGACCAAGTTCAGTTCAGTTAAAGAGTTCTCTTTGGCTTGAGCAAATAGACAAAATCTTTGGGACTAGATTTCTTCACTCAAACCGTAATGTGTGTTAAACCTGTCATATACAGAGGCAGACTGGCTAGTACTCTGAATACAGCTGCAAGTAGCTCTTCAGGCTTTAGACAAGCCCCAAATAGAGATGTGGGATTGCACATCTTTTAAAATTTAAGGCTTTCCCCCCACCCCCAGTGTCCACATGCTGTAAGCATTGGCTTCCTCCAGACTTTTATGGGTGCTTTCCATTATCCTTTGCATCAGTGTTAAGGCAGATAGTTGATTGGAACTAATTGACATGATTGTGGGCTTTTCTTCCTTTTGTAAGAATAAGGGGCCCCCGGAACATCTAAATTGTTCCAGGAGCATTTACTCTGAGCTGGTACCCATTGAGTGTCATTAAGACTTGGAATAACTAATTCCATAGTTCGACAACCTTGAAAAGAATGCTGACAAACAGCCCAAGAAAGAAAGGAATTAGAAATGAATGGCCTTGTTGTACACCTTACAGAACTAAAGATCCCGGCATTCATCACTTCTGATCTTTGCTGGTGATGCTGCCAGGAGTTGTAGCTCAGCATTACTTGGAGGGCCCAATGTTTCCTGCCTCCGATTTGGGAATTAATGGAGGACCGGCAGTATATTTTCATGGCTTCTATGCCTTGATGAAATTCCTTGTGTGGCTGAAAAGGAAAAACCGAGACGGAGCATGCGCGTTGCCGGCAATGGAATGTATGGTTTATAAGGGGACGTTGCAGTCGGCTACAGGGGGCGCTCTGCCTTTCTTCGCCAAAGCAACCACTGCTGGAAAACAGAAGCCATCTGGCAATCTTTTGACTCGGGGGCTGAACTTCCTATGAACTGGCTTTGTGCGCTATGACTGCTGTGGAATGGTCTCGCTGAAATGCAGCAGATCTTGGATGTCTTTTCAGCCTCGATTTCCCTCATTATTCGGCTTAACCAAACAGAGACCTTGCTGCGTTTTGCAAACTTGCATTTGCCAAGCGAGAGAGAATTAGCAGTGGGACAGGACGGTTCAGCTTAGCCTCCATCGCGCGCTCTTCCCTTTAGCCGAGTTCTTCTTCTGCGGCGTAACCTGCACTTCAAAGCATCCGTTCCGCTTCCCGGTTGCGAAAAATGTGTTCTGGCGGGCGCGCGCACGCAGATATTACGTTGAAAGAGGGGAGGGGCAGAGTTTGAAAAAAAAAAGGAAAAAAATTCAATTAGCAGTCTTTCCTCCCAAATCTCGTCTGGGAGTCGTGGGTAGCCCGAGAAAGAAGCACGCGAAAAACACCCCTTCGGGTCATTCAATAGCATTCCTTCTGAGAACTTGTCTCATAACTGATCCCAAGCAAGAACGGTTAAAGAGGTGCAAAGGGATGAAATTTGAAGCTTCATCGCCCTCCTCCAAATCAGTGGTCTCCAAAGTTCCCATATTTCCACCCATCCTTATTAAGTGTGCTTGGAGGAAACCCCCCCCCCAAAAAAAAATCTGTGGGGGAGGTTACCACAGAGGCAATACCTGGCGGCAGAGTTACACTCAACAAGAGAAAGCACTATTCTGTGGAGAAGGCTGCTATCTCCTCCCCTTTATATTTTAGGTAATCGATTAAGTATTATTTCAGGCAATCTTATCAATAAGCGGCCAAGGCCTCCATCAGAAGGACCGGCATCCGTTCCGGTTCCATCAAAAGGTCTATCTATAGGTCTCCCTTGAAGAAAAAAAGCTTCTTAGGAGCTACGGATTCCGCTGGCGCCGTTTCCGGGATGATGGGGTGCCGCAGCCCCCTCCCTCACCCATTCGCGCCCCCCAATTATCTGTTCTGCAAGTCTGAGCCTTGCCTGCCACCTGCGCTTTGGATCACCGGCCGGTGATATCTGGGCCTAATCCATTCATAAACAAATCTCTTGGGTTCCGTTGTATTGCAGCGGCCGTAGAAATACATAAAGTGTCTTTTCAGAGGGACGCATTATTCTTCTGGGATCACGGTGATGATAATAGGGTAAAGCGATCAACTCCCCCCCCCCCACCTGTATTCCTTCCATGACTTGCAAATACTGTATGGAAATTTCCATTGCCTCCTTCGGCTCGGGAAGATCGTGCGGGTTTTTTTTCTCCTTTCCCCCTCCACTTATTATTTTATTTATTTATCTATCGACTTGTATTGGAACGTTTTGGCCCCAAGTGTTCCCGGGAACAGCCCAAGGCAGCCGCGTGAACTCCAAGGTCTTGCTTCCAAGGGGCTCTTGTTTGTTGAACTGAGAAAGCCGGGCAGGAAATCGCAGTTTCCCTGAGTCCCTCCCTGCGGTTCCTTGACTGAAAAGGCCATTCCTGACCAAACCTCCAGCTCTCGCTGCTGCGGTCGCTTTTGCTGCGGGACAAAGTTTGAACCGCGCGAGCCGGGCTTCTCCGCCCCCCCCCCCCTTTTCTTCGTAACGGAGGTGAAAGACTTAACGGGCATTAAAAGACCTGATACGGAAGAAGGGATTATTGAGGCTCAAAGAAGAAGAAAAAGTGCAGTTATTTCTGGTGAGGATTTTGGTAAGAAATGGATGGATAGACGGTTGTTACGCTTTCTCCTTTCTTGGGGGCTACTTGACTGCCTTGCCTTCTGGAAAACCACGAGCTTCCCTCCCTCCCCCCCCCCCCGATTCCGACTTTGATGAGTTTGAGTGGCAGCAGACATAATCCCCCTGCCCGCCCCCGGATGCCTCCTTTGGTTAAGGATTCCTTTTAAAGCTGGTTGTTTGCGGCCTTGAGGTGGTACCAGCTATTGTAGCCAATGGACAACCACTCTGTCTGGTGCTGTGCTTGGTACGCTTTTGGGTCATTAATAAATACCATCTGATAATCCCAGGCTTTGCTTAGGCTCGAGCGGTTATTGTTTCACTGCCGGAATTTGCTCTGAGGTTGTTTTGTTTTGTTTTTTTGGAAAGAGAAAGGGGAGGGGGGGGAAGTCTGGTCTGGTTTGCAAAGAGGCTGACAGTTTTAAATACCAGTCAATTACTGGAGAGGGAAGTCTAAAGACAGTTTGGAACTACAGGTTGCCAAAATGCTTTGCGGATTGCGATGCTCTGGCATAGAAGCGAGAAGGTCCACACCGACCGTGTTTACTGAACATAATTCATACGGACTTTATAATGAGATGTATTCCCATATGTTGCACGGAGTAACTGAATTAGGAAGCCAAACTCTTAGGAAACGTGCAATGTGTATGCGAGGGCAGATAGGAAGAGAGGAATTATTCGCAAAGCACTTTGAATGCAGTGTATTGGCACTTTGCAGTTTCATGTTTCCTATGTTCTATAACTAAGCTGGCACTTAAACAGTTTACAGGATTAAGCAACGGGCAGACTAGTTTCCCAACCAGGCGCCCTGCGGGAATCGGCTTGCAACGGCTGGCTGGGAATTCTGACATTGCAAGCCCACCACTTGCGGGGGGGTGGGGCGCACCAGATTGCAGAAGGCTGACTAAGACAAAAAACGCACGCCGTAACGCTCTGTTCCTCATGGTTAGTAACGGAGAATATTGTTCGGGGGCCGAGCTGAGCAGATGCCGGGGGTGGTGGGGGGGGAGAGATAGCGAAAGCGAGCTGCCAGCGTCACGCTCCGTTTGCGAGTTTCCTCGGGGCCAAAAGTTGCGAGCTACTCGAAATGTCGCAAGGGCCATTCTTATCTGTAGTACAAGCTGATCCTGCAATAAAGTCTCCCTAGGGGCATTTCTGACAGAAAGAAAAATGCCACCACGCTGTAAGTAGATAAGAGATAGGTCTTCCCTCGGGACTGTGGCAAAAGGAAGCGGGGGTAAAAAAAAGAGACGAATGCACAGGAGAAACAAACGCACGCACGCAAAGATACACTCCTTTGGTCTAAAACTTTCCTCGAGAGTTTTTAAGCGACACCAAGCATCCGATTCAGGAATGCGGGGTGGGTGGGTTACACTAACTGTCGCTACAGAGATGGCAGCGTGTGGTCAAAGGCATTCCATTTATTCCACTAGTGAAAGTCTTAAAAAGAAAGCTACAAAATACTTAAAAGAGGGACCCGAACCCCCCCCCCCCAAGCCTCACACCGGGCTGCACCGTCTTAGAATCGCGCTGCGTTTGGAACGGAGCAATCCGTCCTAGTGGCCCCAATTCTGCCCAACTGTAAACCGCGCCAAGCCCCCTTCCCCGCTGCCTTACCCTCGACGAACGCAGCCAAGGTCCCCCTAGTTCTCAAAAGGCGAGTGGGGGAAAAAAAAGAATGAATCCTTTATTGCTTTCGCGCCCTCTCCCCCCCCCCCAAAGCTCCCAGGACTAACAAAAATACCCTCTAACCTTCCTAGATTCCGACCCCAACGTAGCACTGCTTTTTCCTAACCTCTTGAAAAAGCTTCTGGGTTGCCCCTCCTTCCCCTCTTCCCCTCCCGCAGGCCCGCCTGGCCTGACTCTTGGAAACGTCAAAGCGAAAGGAGGAAGGAAGGGAAGGGCGGTCCGCGCGCTGCCTGCGGCTGGGCGCCAGGATTTGCGTATCTTCTGGCGGCTCCCGGGCGCCCGGAACAGCGATTTAGACTCTTCCTCATTGTTCCCGTGGGCTCCTCCCCTTTTTCCTATCCTCCTCCCACTCCTAGTGCCGGGCCCTCGTTTATATAAAGCCTTTGGCGAGCGCTGGAGACGGGAGTTTTCGCTGCAGCCCGAGAACTGTTAAGCATCCTTTTGCGCTTTTTTTCCCCCTTGGCTGGCGGGCTCGCTGGCTGATTCACTCATTCGCTGAACTCGGTCGTAGATCGATCTGGGTTTTTTTCCACCCCTCGGCTTGGATTATTTGCTATCGGTTTTTTTTTTACTCGCTCTGAGATGACAGTCAAAACTGAAGCTTCTGGATCCACCCTAACTTATTCAAAGATGAGAGGAATGGTGGCGATTTTAATCGGTGAGTGGGGTGGGGGGGTCGAGCTAGGACCACCGAGCCGCGTCGCCTCTTCAGCCGTTCACAAAAAGATTTCCTTTGAGATTATTTTCGGAGTGCCGGATGAAAGAGCACCTAAATAAATACATTTTCAAGAAGCATATAATTTTAATATTTTTTTATTTAAATACATTTAAAGAGTATCTAAATGAATAATTTTTTAACAACACGAAGGAAGTTGTCGATTGATCAGGATTCATTTTCTATGTTTTCTTATTTGCAGCTTTCATGAAACAGAGAAGAATGGGGCTGAACGACTTCATTCAAAAAATAGCCACCAACTCCTATGCATGCAAACAGTAAGTATGTTTTGCTTTTCTGCAGGGTAGATACCACGGAAGTTAACAATTTAATTATAGCCTTGTGCCGTGTTACCTAACTTCTTCCCCAGGGAGGAGAGGGGTTGAAACACGATCTGTTTGTAAATTGAACTTCTAGTCTAAGGATAACTAACTACACAGAGTCAGGTTCCACTGAGTTCAGCATACTTAGGAAGTAGACTTAAGAATGTGAGTGTGGGTGCTTTAATAATTTGTGAAGAGTTTCACTATAAAAGTATGTGTTATATAGTGACTGCAATCCTATACCACTTACCTGCAAGCAAATCTCGTTGAGCTTAATGGGAGTTGTTTTTGAGAAGGGCGCCAGGGCGTGTGCTAGAAAATAGTGTGTGTTTCTGTTGCCCCAATAGGGGCTAAAACTGTCCAGAGAAATGGCATCTTGTCTGGATCTTTTTGATCTCTCTGCCATTCCTTTTCTCTCTGACTTATAATTACGGAAGAAACCTGAGTCTGTTTGCTCAGGTTTGTGTTGTGTCTCTTTTTCCATCTTACCTTTGAAACCTAATAAGCCGTTTCAATCGCCTTTTCTAAGCTTGCCAGCCTGGATTTTGCTCAACTAGAGTTAGCCTGCCGCCTTGTGGTGAGATCATTTCCATGTTCCAGGCACGTTGTAATTGGACTAATTCCATTCTGTCTTATCCTTTGCAGTCCTGAAGTACAATCAATTCTGAAGATCTCCCAGCCTCAAGAACCAGAACTTATGAATGCCAATCCTTCTCCTCCAGTAAGTGGCCTGGGTTCCATGTATATTTAACTTGGAAAGAGATGTTTTAAAATAAAGATCCAGCATGCTAATTTAAAAGGGAAGATTTTTTAAAAGCCTCTTCTCTGACTCATTTAAAACAGGAAATTTGGCAACATTTTTAAATAAGCATTTTATTTCCCTGAAGCCAAATGGGTGTTTTTTCTGAAGCCCGATCACAAAATAGCTTACAGTTGTATTTGTTGCTTTTTAAGTCTGTATCCAACTATTTCGGTACAAAAATCAACACTTTGTGATTTTTTTTTGTTTGTTTCATTGCAGCCTAGTCCATCTCAGCAAATCAACCTTGGCCCATCATCTAACCCTCATGCTAAACCATCAGATTTCCATTTCCTGAAAGTTATTGGAAAAGGTAGTTTTGGAAAGGTAAGCTATGTCTTGATTTTGCTTATTGCTTTTTAAGGATAAACATTCATTGCTTTTATAGCCAGATGCATGCTCTGTTCAGAAGACTTATTTTTAAATGCACCCCCCCCCCATGGCCTTGGGAAAGTCATTCTCATCCAAGATATTTGTCTTAGTATGAAGTTGAGAAAATAAATTGAATAAGTGCAATTAAATTGGTATTCTTTTGAAAGAACAATTTATTATTTATTTATTATTTTATTTTGTGAGATTTATATACCGCCTCACAGTGCAAGCACTCTCTAAGCGGTTTACACCAGTAAGCAATGTATATTTATCTTAAAGACTGAGAGAATTCGGATTATATTCAAGAGGGGTTTCATGGCTTCATTGCCTAACTCTGTCTCTAAAGTATTGCCCTTCAGATACAAAACTTTAAGCCTATAATTATACTGAACTGTATTCTTGCAACTATCAAAAAGGAAATTGTAGTTTTAACTTGGTTTTTTTGGAATCACCCTTAAACTTACAAGAACTTTGGTTTCTTTCAGGTTCTTCTTGCAAGGCACAAGGCAGAAGAACAATTCTATGCAGTAAAAGTACTCCAGAAAAAAGCAATCCTGAAAAAGAAGGAGGTAAATATTGACTTCATCTTGTTCCAAAGAAGTTCCAAGCAAGAAAATAATTCTACCTTAGGGCACTTCATAAATTACAATATAATGAGCAAACTTTCAGCTTCCCAGAACTCCTTTTAAAGCAAAATGGTAAACAAAAAGTAGACAGGAAGCAGAAAAGACATCACAAAGACTACAGAACGTCCACATTTAAGGTCATCACTTTGAAGCAGAATGTGGAAAATTAATCCAAAGATGCTTAGTTGCTGTTTTATGCCCTCTTGAGTTGGTGTACAGTCAGGATGTTTCTTGTGGTCTTGGTTTTGCTTTATAACAACTCAATTGTGGTGTTGTTCTGGTGAATATTAACAACTGATTCCATACGTCTTCTTATTTTCCAGGAGAAACACATTATGTCTGAACGCAATGTCCTCCTTAAGAATGTGAAGCATCCTTTCCTGGTGGGACTTCACTTTTCCTTCCAGACAGCTGACAAGTTGTATTTTGTCCTAGACTACATCAACGGTGGAGAGGTGAGCAAAAAGACACCTGGGGCCTCCAAAGGAAAGGGTGGTTGAATGGAATTGGGTTCTTGATGGAAAATAGAAGTCAGTCCACAGTAACACACACTTCAGTGCCCTTGTTTGTTATTAAAAAATGGGACTCTAGGGGTAGAGATGCTAGATTCAGTCTCCTGCTTGCCAGCCTCTAATAGCAGGAAATAGCCAGAGGATTACTAGGCCATTTCCGACAATGATCCTCTCTTAACTTAGTTTGCTGTGCTTAATTAAATTTATTGTTAAAACATTTGGGGATCAGTAATAGATTTCTCCCCCCCTTTCTTATCTTGCAGTTGTTCTACCATCTCCAGAGGGAACGTTGCTTTCTAGAGCCAAGAGCTCGTTTTTATGCTGCTGAAATAGCTAGTGCACTGGGTTACCTGCATTCTTTGAACATTGTATACCGGTAAGCACCCTACTTAATGTATGCATGTTAAATTAGAATGGAGTTCTAATTTATAAGCTGTTTTGCCAAAATGCTAACTATGGGCTTTGGGATCAGTAATTTTATACTCCTAAATAATTAGGGGTTAGGGGTTGCTGTTTCCAGATATGGCTTGGATGTGGGCAAAAATGTCAAGAAAACTATACGTGACAGTGGCTTATTTGGGGGGGAAAGCTTGTAAATCGGACAAATGCGAATGACAAGAGTTTCAGACAGGTTAAGATTTTGAAGCTGACCCGTCTTTCTTATTCTTTGCCCACAGGGACTTGAAGCCAGAGAACATTTTGCTTGATTCTCAGGGCCACATTGTTTTGACTGACTTTGGACTCTGCAAAGAGAACATTGAACACAACGGCACAACTTCCACATTTTGTGGCACTCCTGAAGTAAGTCTGAGTTCTGCTTTCTCCCATGACGGTGTTGTTGTAAGTGTGCAACTGCATGACCATGGCAGGAGTTTCCCTGATGAGACTATAGGACATTATGTGCCAGCCTTGTGAAAGTGGGTGGTGGTGTTTGATGGATAGAGAGCAGGGGTCCACAAACTTGGCAACTTTAAGACTTGTGGACCTCAACTCCCAGAATTCTCCAGCCAGCTCTTAAAGTTGCCAAGTTTGAAGACCTCTGCACTAGAGGGTTAAAAAAGAAAAGAAAATTCTATTGGAGTTCCTGTAGAAAACGCTCAAGGTGCAGAAACTGGTTTGACTGTCCAGATTGACCTGGCCCCTAGTTCACATATGTGAGCCCCAGGCATTTTGCTGTTTCGGTGAGGAACCTGTGGTCCTCTGTATCCAATCCATCTTAGCTAACAAGATAGTGGTCAAGAGAATTGGAGTCATCTTTAGGGCTGCCTTGAGCAAAATGCCTAAAGAAGGGTAGGTTTATCTTAGATTTGCCATTAGCCTTCAGGTTTTTTTCTAATCAAATGTTCCCATTCTTTCATTTGTGTCCAATAGTACCTTGCCCCTGAAGTCCTTCACAAGCAACCTTATGACCGGACTGTGGACTGGTGGTGCCTTGGGGCAGTTTTGTACGAGATGCTTTATGGATTGGTAAGTAAGAACATAAATGACATATTTAATCTGCTTGCTGGGAATGTTTGCCACTCCAGTAATTATAGCAGAGGAAATAAATAAAAAACTTTATTAGTGCTACTGAAATTAAGTTAGAGTTTATGGAGCGATATCAGAGTTGGATGCTCATATTTGCTAGGAGGGCAGCCCTCTCCTAATGGGCTTGATAATTCATGAAAAATTGGTTTTTTAAATCCTTCCCTTATTTTTATAAATAACTCAAGCTAGCAAACATATCTAATACTATTTCCTTCCTACTATTTCCCCACAACAACCTTGTAAGATAAGTTGGGCTGTGAGAGACTGGCCCAAAATCATCCAGCCAGCTTTCATACCTAAAATCCGGACTACAAGCTCATTTTCCTGGTTTCTAGCCTGGTGCAGTAACCATTGGACCAATCTGGCTATTTAATGGATATTGCATTTAAACAAGTCTTGCATCAAAGCTCAGAGACTGTATGGTAGGGCGGTTAAAATATTTGAGTAGGATTGCAGTCTAGCTTACATCACAAGTGGTTGTGGACAAAATTGGAGAAAGGAGTGGCATGCATGATACCTTGAACTCCCAGAGGGAAGACAAGATGCAGAACTTTGCAAATCAAATCAATAAATAACATCAATAAGATTAGACAATGGATAGTAAATATCCCTTCTCTTCTTGCAGCCCCCTTTCTACAGCAGAAACACAGCAGAAATGTATGACAACATCTTGAACAAACCTCTACAACTGAAGCCAAATATCACCAACTCTGCTAGGCACCTTTTGGAAGGACTTTTGCAGAAGGACAGAACTAAGAGGCTAGGAGCAAAGGAAGACTTTGTAAGTATAACTTTGAAAAAGAGGTGAAAGGCATTTGAGAATTTGTCTAGACGGTTTCAGTTCTTTGCATTTAAACTCATGTAATTTCCATTATTTCAACAGATGGAGATTAAGAATCACATTTTCTTCTCTCCAATTAACTGGGATGATCTTATAAATAAGAAGATTACACCGCCTTTTAACCCAAATGTGGTAAGAGCTCTTCTAATTGCATAATGGCCAGGGAAGATTTATTTTATTGGGGATGCCGGAAGTGTATGTGTCCGTAAATCAAGAGTTGAGTGTCAGAGTTCACACCAGAATTCCACAGGATGTCTCAGTTCCCCAGACACTTAATACCCATCACCAAAAAAAAAAAAAAACCCACCCTGCATTTGACTTAACAGAAGACTTAAACATGTCTCTGCTAGATTAGAAGCTTTATAGCCTACAAAATTACAGTTATAATACATCTATTGATTTGCCCAATGCAAGGCAAAAAAATTATTGAGCCTTTTTATACACACACAAACATACACCAGAGTATTTTTCCATACCACTCTGAGTTAACTAATACTTTAAAAGGTTTGCTTTTTAAACCCGAGAACACAGTAGTGGATTTAAAGGGGTGTTTCAGTTGTCAAATGATTTTTAGAGGTCTGCTGGACACTGGTGATAAGTCTCATTATCATACACATAGTCACATGAAAGCAAGTTTACTGGCTTCAGTGGGCCTAAATTCCATAGTAATTTAGTTTTGAATTTGCCCTGCAAAAAGTAAACTATTTGATACTGAGGCTGTCCTGGACAAGATAGGCGGGTTGGCTCTAGATAGGCTGCAGGAAAAGTTGCTTTTATAAGTTTTGCCTAAGTGTTTCTTGGACTTATTGAAGAGGTAGAGGAGGCTGCAGAGAAATGGGAAGGTATCCTGTTCTGGTATCTACAGCAAAACTTGTGGATCCAATTTTTTGTCTGCCTAGGCTACTGAGTGAGCATGCCTTTTGGATGTTAGTTTTGAGAGCCACCATGACTAATTAAAATTGGCATATTGCCCCCCCTCCCCCATGCGGAGTGCTTAAAATGCCTAAAAACTTGGTAGCCTTCAGATAACCTGGAACTACAACTTCCAGAATTGTTTGGCTACATTAGCTGGGAATTCTGGCAGCTGCAGTTTTCAGCACCTTTGACTGCTGCCGAATGCAGAAAGTTGGCTTGGACCTTATATGACCTCAGGAGTGGCGAACAGTGAGAAGAAACCTGAGAATTGGTTTCCAATTACTCTTAGGAAAATGTGGCAACATCAGATCCTTGAGTGTTCACTTTTCAATTGGAAGACAGCATAGTATGAAGTGTCCTTGCAGCCTACCATTTAACAACCAAATGCCTCCGTTTTCTTGCAGAGCGGGCCCAATGATCTGCGACACTTTGACCCCGAGTTTACAGAGGAGCCTGTCCCAAACTCCATTGGCCAGTCTTCAGACAGCATCCTCATCACTGCCAGCGTCAAAGAGGCTGCTGAAGCATTTCTGGGCTTTTCCTATGCTCCCCCCATGGATTCTTTCCTTTGAATTTTGTGATTATTTTTTTTAAATAATCGTTCTTCTTTTGGCATTCTGATCAAGCTGCCAGTTGCCTGGTCATTTTGAAAGATAAAACTTTTTGCACATCTTCCCACTGTGTGGCAGCTTTGCAGCCTTAATTTCAACTGTTATCATTTGCTGAAAGCTTTTTTTGGGTGTGTGTGTGTGTTGTTCTTATCCAACTGGAAGAGCACCATTTAACTCCTTTTGAGTGAACTCATGACATTTCACTACTGGTTCTTCCCACTCACCCAAGTGGTGCTACATCACGGTTGCAAGTACTAAAAGGAGAAGGGGAAAAATGCAGCTGCTGCCATAGATTGCTCTAGACTAGAGTGTAAGCCTCGGAACAAAACTCGTTGTGTCCTTGATTGGTGAGCATAGCGCCCCCAACTTGGAGATCTTTCTGGATGTGAAGAGAACTTTATGAAGACGTGCCTTTTTTCCCCCTCCGGACGTTGAGATCTTTGTGAACTCTGAAGTTTTTATCACAAGAGTGCTTTTGGATTCATGTGTGAGCGAGTGTGTAACGTGAACAAATGGCAGGAGTGTGATTTGTATATTCCCACAGACGGACTTAGCTCAGAGGTGTCAGTGTGGGGCATTATTTGTTCCTTCCATATTTGGAAGACAATAAATTAATAAATGTAGATAGTGATTTTTTTAAAGAAAAATATGTAAAAAATATATAGTTCAAATGGGCTTCAACTACTTGTATCCCAAATGCTTGAAGAAAGCATTGCTGCTATGGAAATATATATATACAGATATATATGTATATAAATATTTCTATTTTTAGAAATGGTTTCTATGGACCAAAATGCCCCAGGTGTTGTCTGCTAATCTGTTGGTTTAGTTCATTTTTTTTCATAATCTGTAAACTTGGGCATTATTTATGGGTATTGTTTGCTTGCATTCTTTATTGTATGTATTTGTAAAAAGATGTGTACAGTTGATTGCAATGCTAAATGAATATTTAAAAGAAAAACTTGGCTCATAATGTATACCACCATTGTAATGTACTTAACATGGTTATAATATGTACCATTTTTGTGACCAAACCCATTGGTTTGCAGTAAAATCTTGGACAATATTTCTATTAATGGTTTCAGTGTCTTTATAAATTCAGGTTATTTTTCCATCTTTATTCATAATGCACTTTAGAGTCAAAAACCGCCCACTAATGATTCAAAATATTGTTTGCAGTATTAAACAACAATACTAAAGATACACAGCAGCGATTTTGGGGTAGGAAAAAAATGCACATTCTGAAGATGTTTTTGATTTACAATTTCCAGTGGCCTAACAGGATCTACCACTAGAACATCAGTAAAATTATAGTAATGGGGTATTATTATGTGGCTACCTATAGGGCATGGAACAATCATAGAACTGAAAGTTATCTCTGCCATTACTTCTCCCTTCCTGCAAGGCATAATGATGTTTAGCCTCCAAATGTCCTATCCCAATGCAATACAAAATAGAAAAGTTGAAGAGGTGACTGATCTGGTCAATGACCTCCTCTCATCAAGTTGTGTCCTGATTGTGAATGCTTCTCGTTAAATGAAAGAAATGCAATATTATAAAGCAACATTTTTGGCATACCTGATTATATCTTCAACAATGGCAAGAATATTCTTTTTAACAAAAATTTTAACCAAGAAATCTCATAGTTAGGCATTGCTTCAATGTTTAATTGAAATGAGGAACCGGTGTTATAGTCTGCAGAGCAACAAAATAAGTCTAGCCTCTCCATAACCACCTTTAGCATATTTTCTCCAGGCCTTAACAACCAGATTTCTTGGTCAGCTTATTTTCAAAACCATAATGATCTTGGCCCTTCTTTCCTATACATATTACAATTTGTCAGTGTTTTTAGAAACTGGTCATAACTCAACATGGTAGCCCAGTATCAACCTGATCAAGTGAAGAGCATGAAAACAACTAGGGATCTAACCAGAATCTAAAGCTGTGGGGTTAGAATGCAGTTTTGCTGACTAATTCTGACTGCCAGCAGTTTGATTCTCACTGGCTCAAAGTTGACTCGGCTTTCCATTCTTCCCGAGATCAGTAAAATGAGAACCCAGATTGTTGGGGGCAATATGCTGACTCTGTAAACTGCTTAGAGAAGGCTGTAAAGTACTGTGAAGCAGTATATTAGTCTAAGTGCTATTACTATTGCTAAAGAAAATGCAACAAAGGAAAGGAATTCTTGAGATGCATAACTCATTAGCCAGTGAAGAGGCCTAACTAGTAGCTCTGGGAGCATGGCATCACACTAACATGGTTCAAAAATCATAAGTTTTGGAATACAGAATCTCCACTCACTTTTTCCAAGAAATGCATGGTGGTATTTCATGAACACTTCATTATCATTATTACTAAATTTTAACTTATTTGTATGTATGTAACTCAAGGTGGTGAACATACTTAATACTCCCTCCTATTTCCCCGACAACAATAGTCCTGTGAGAAGGGTTGGTCTGAGAGAGAATAAATGGCCTGAAGTCACCTGCCATCCTTTCACGCCGAAGGGAGGCCCAGAGATCACTGTCTCCTGGTTTCTAGGCCAGAACCTTCACCACTATAACTTTATTGTGAGAGGACCGGCAAACTTTATTATAAACTAATTTAGAGAGGCTATAATGTTATCATGCTTCGGTAGTGAGTCTGCTTTTTCGTTTGCTCTTTTTCTCACTAGGGTTTCCCCCCAACTCCTGTTTCCCACAACATAACAAGCTGGGTGGTGTAGTTTTAAGTGCAGTGCAAGAATTAGATGTCTTTCAAGTAAATCTGAACTAATTGCATGAGAGAATTGGCTCCTATTCCCATGAGATACCACCACCAATGACTCAAATAATTGTGTTGTGCAAATAGTATATACCTGCTTGTGCCTGAATCAAGCAAAACAGGGGTTTAGACATGTTTTATGCTGTGTCACAGTTACAACAGAAGATCAAACATATGGAAATTTAATGTGGATGAATCTTCAGTATCATGTACCTCACTGGCCATCTGGTCCGACACTGCTTGTTTTCCACATACCCTTCGAACACAGCCCCAAACATGTCCAAAGCTAAGCTTAGTAGGCTTAGCAGAAGAGATATTTTCAGATGGCATCTGATGATTCAAACATCTGAGTCATCCCACCTACCATGGGGGCAAAGTATGCACAAGTACTTTCATCCTCCCTCTCAAAACATTAGCCAGCTGGGTTTGAGGGAAAGTGCAGGCACAAACACAATAATGAGCCAGGCGGCCCTTACATGTATGTACACATACCAAGAGGTAATTTGCTGTAAAAGCTAGACGAAGGAATCATAAAGAAAAGGGAATGGGTAGAAGAATACATTATACACACAAACCCTACTCAAATACTTCCTCATGGCCTCTGAAAATTTCTTTCAGATCATCATTCCTCATTTTTGAAGCTTATTTCATAATTATGAGTTAAAGATACTCTTCCGTTTTGGACAAATGGTTTATGAGGCAACATAGAATGTACGTAACTTTGCTTATGTTGTATGTTTTCATTACCAGCAAACACACTGTTCATAAAAGGTAAAATTCGTCTGGCCTGTTACATGACCCAGAAGTAATTCCCCAGATGCTGTTGAATTAAAACCCCAAATATGTCACTGGTTATGCTGAATAGGGCTATTGGATGTTATATTTCAGCTACATTAGGAGTGCTGCAGGTTCTTATTTTGTTTCCCAGTCAATGGCTTTTCTGCAATGGGAAAAAAAATGGGAAAAACAGTACGAAAACACTGGAAGGTTAAACATGAAAAGTGATTGCACTTGTATCGCCAATAAATCTCTGTAAATGGGTCATTTCACAATGAAGCCTTGTTTAGAATCAATCATGAAGTCAGCAGGAAATTTCAAGTTTACAGTGCAATTTTCCCTTGGAGTAATTTGCAGCACAGTGAAATGTAGATAAAAAGTGACACCATGTGGTTTGCTAAAGATGTGCAGATCCGTGTTCCACAAAATGGAACAAATCACTTTTTAATCCTTTAAGCTTCAAATGGCTAATGCAACTCCAGGAAACATAAGGTATTGATATTATCCTACGGGGTTTTTTTTGCGGGCGGGGGGGAGAACTCTGGAGGTCTATATTGCCAATTGTGTGCAGATTTAAAAAGTATAATAACGAGAACTAATTTTATTTATTTATTAAACTTGTGTGCCACTCATCTTGTCTAGAGGTGACTCTGGGCGGCTTGCAAACATCTTACCTAAAAAGGAAGAAAGATGCCAAAATGTTGGAGATGGAATTTTGAGGAAGAGTTTCAGTCCAGTTGCTCCTAGGCAACAACAGATAAGCATCAAAATGGATATCTTAAAGGCTTTGAGAATACTGGATCAGAAAATTGGAAAAAAAGAACAGAGTGCAGCTGTACCTAGATACAAAATGGCTGCCATGGTGGAAGGAAGGAGGAAGAAGGAAGGGAGGGAAGGAGGGAAGGAATCAAAGCAAATTTATGAGGTTGTATCTTGTTAACTCTTACAGCTTCTCTATCCATGATGGTTTCTCTCAGTACATCTTATCTTGATTTCTCTCTCCCCCTCCCTCTCTTTCTCTCTTTTTGAGGAGGAGGAGGGAAGATGCATAGGCTCCCACATCAAATACAGACTATATCCATTTTTTATTTTGTAAGAGTGCCTATGATGGCTACTGGAGGCCCAGGGGAAATCCTGTAAAAACCAAGTGGATAATGACTGACACTTTATTTTGCAACATACATGGTTCCCACTTAAAATTAGAAGTTACCAATAAAAGCATATTGTTTAAAAATCAAACAAGAGAGGAGTCTGATAAGAACCAAGGGCATGACTTAGACACAATAAATATGGGGACCACATTTCCTATTACTAATTCATACGTTTTTTTTCTTTTATTTTTGGTTTTCTAATTTCAGATGGGATTGATTTTAGAAACCCAGTTTATTAAAAGAAACTGAATTGTACATATTATGTGACGACTATGATTATTTTTCCTTTCTGAGTTTAGGTGGGATAGAAACATGCACACTCACACAAACATACATTTTATTTTAATCAATTAGTTATTGCAGAGGGTCTTGGCAGATATAGTCTCAAGAATCAATATGTCCAGGATAGACGTTCAGCTTATAGATAGATTTGTCCTGACAATGTAAACAAAGTATTTGAGGAAACCCAGAACCAATTACATGCAGCCCTACAGGGATACTCTTCCTTTTTGATGCTGCACAAACATAAAAACAATCCAGAATATGCAACAAACTTAGAATTACCTATTCCAGTTCATGGAACTCTCTTAGCCTGCCAGTTATTTCAAATGGCTAAATGCTAATATTATCACAAAAACAGGATGATTTTTAATTTGACTTAAATCACATCAATCTAAATCACATCAAGTGCTAACACACTATTTTTATTTTTCCTGATAGGCATTCATTCCATATCAACCTGCTCTTTAACATCTCAATTTTTTGTGGAAGCTTTTACTTGTTAACACAACAATGTGGGTGGGATTACATGTAACCTATAATATAGTCCCATCAAAATGTTCATGGGTATTTGTCTAGCAACTGTTCTTCAACCATTTTTGAATTATAGATGTCCTTATCCTCCAGATAAGGAAATCACAATTACTTGACCTGGACTGGACACTCCAATACAAAAAATGCTGAGGTCCTAAAAAGAGTACGGAGAAGAGCAACAAAGATAATAAGGGGTCTGCAGGCTAAATGGTATGATGAACAGCTAAGGGAACCAGGTATGTTTAGCCTAACAAAAAGACTTAGGGATGACATAACTGTTTTCCCGATACTTGAAGGACTAGTCAAGAAACAAGGAGGTTGATTTATTCTCTATAGCACCTGAGGGCAGGAGAAGAAGCAATGGGCCATTGCTCATTGGAAAGAGATTCAACCTGGAACTAAGAAGGAATATTTTTTTTGATAGTGAGAACAATAAATCAAAGGAACAGCTTGCCTTCCAGAGTTGTGGGTTCTCCAACTGGAGGTTTTCGAGAAACGATTGGGCAACCATTTGTCCAGGACAGTATAAGGATTCCTGCCTTGAGCAGGAGGTTGGTCTAGAAGTTATCTAAGGTCCCTTCCAACCCTGTGACACTATGACTATGCTCTCTAAAATGGCAGCAACATACATTAATATAAAGACTGAATAAAGGAGAGATTTGCAAACGGAATGTTCTCATTGAAGAAGAATCAACATTAAAGTTGGAGGAGCTATAAGTATGATGTGAAATGACAGATTGACATGAAGGAACTTGATTAGATCTGGATGGCTGAGATTGTTTTGATTAGACTTGATTAGATCTGGATTCAACAAGAGTGTTGTTATGAAATCAGAGTTGGTAGTTGTGAGTCCAGACTTGTTGGGATTGAGCAAAAAAGCTGGTTCATAACAGTCTGACAGTCTGATTGCCTCTTGGTGTTAGGAGTAGCTAATCAAAGCAAGAATTTTTTAACCATGGCTTGTATAAGCCTTACAACTAAATGGAATAACTGCTTTTCTAATAAAATATAATCTTAAACTGAGAATACAATAAATCTCTAGTTTCTAATTCAGGCTTGTTCAGAGAACAACAAAACAAGGATCTTGTTTTTACATAATGCTAAGCAAGATATGCATGGAGCTAACAAATATACTGTGCTAATCATGTCCCCAGAAAGGGGCAGAATTAGCAAAATATACTGGTATTTTTTAACATCATAATAACTTTTTTTGCTTATTATAAAGTATGACCAGCCTGCCAATGGGCAAATAGCTAAGCCTCAGCTCTTTCTTTCCAACATGGAAATATTATAAATAGTATATAATTAAATTTGTAATGTGTTTTGAATGTTTAAAATATTACAAATGATAAAATTGTAGCAAATGGTTTAATCCGAGACTTGGTTGAAATATATTTCCTACTAGAAGAGCCAACAGACAAAATTATTGTTTTGATGACCTCTAGTGGAAGAAACATGAATATATTTTATATTGTTCCTGTTCATCCCTAATGAAAAACTTTACGAAATTTTTCTGCAAAAATTGTTTGCTTCTGATGGTTATTTACCAGCAGATTGCGTCTAACTAGTGAAAACTATAATGTCTCCTTACAAAGGTGTTGAAAATAAATCTATATGCATTTAGACATTATTTATATAAATTCAAAATTCCAATTGAATACACACACACACACACACACACACACACACACACACACACACACACACACAGATTAATGGATGCTGTCCCTAAACGTCTTTGGACATGAGAACAGCTGTATTTCAACACATCACACAAATGCTTGTTTCTTTCATATTTGTTAGAACCCTGTTCAAACGATTGGGTGTGTTAATATATGATTAAGCCACAAATCATTGTTATGTGTATATTGCTTTAAATGCATTGTGGATGATTACTATATAAGTAAGCAAGAGAGCATGCTCAGTGTGGTTGGTGGTTTATGGTTCAGTGTGGTTTGGTGTGGTGAGTGGTGTTTGACGATGTGTTCCGGATTGAAGACTCTCTGCTGATTTACTGATGAGTAGATTACTTTATGACTGTGTGGAATTGCTGTGAAGAGAAGAGTAACTATCTGTGACAGTATAGAATTGAGAGATAGCTGTAATCTTTGTTTGTGAGTTAAAACAATGATAGGCAAGAAGAAGAAACTTCGCATTGACTGAATAACTGTGTATGACTTGGACTTCCTATTTAACTTTGCTATTATTCAAGTAAAACTATTTTGTACATACTAAAGATATTCTGTTTATTGACTGAATAGCATTCATATCAAACTGCAACACCATTACTACAACACATTTCGCTGTGTATGTGCTTAACAGCACAATAACTCCTTAACAATATTATCATTTGTTGGTGCCAGGGATGAGTACAGGAACTGGTACCCAAGAATTCATAAACACACTGTTGTGAAAAAGAACCAAATAAAATCCAAGAAAGAAAAGCCAATACTTTGCTGACAATGAGTTCCGATTCTATAAAACAAAACCCCAACAATCCTATTGTGATGTGTTATACAGATTTATTTCAGCCTGGGGTAATGTTCAGGCCACAAACACCACTCACAGGATGTGCAGCATATATGCTCACTTGAAATATATGCAAGGAGAGGATAACTTCAGAAAATAAAGGCTACAGGTCTACATATTTCCAAATTAATCCATCCTCCATCACATTTAATTATGTAACTCAGCCATGCAAGTAGAAGATCAGCTGAAGTGAGTATGAAAATCCACTCGAATTTACTAATTGCTCAGCACACATGAACAGTTATTTATGAGGATCAATCTGAAGTAATAACTAAATAGATCTTTCCTTTTTTTTAACAAGCTTAGATGTCACACCATATGAAAGGAAACACATGAAAAGAGGAAGAATTTGCTTTAATTTAATTTAATAGATTTTTAATGGACAATGGTGGTTTAATGGACAATGGTGGTTAATTATAATTATACTTAGTTATAGCTATTGTTCTTTATCTACTATTTGGAAGTATCTATTGAAGCCAAGTTACAATTTACTAAACCTTCAGTAATGCCTTCAGTTGTTTTTTAGTCTGACAGTATACACAATATAGACAATAATAGTGATTTCCATTACAAAGTGCTATGAAGGACTCACATGGTAAACAACAAAAACCCAGCATTACTTCAAAGACTAAAATGTTCTCCTACATGAAAGGACTCTCATTGGCAAATTGGTCTTTCATCAACAAAGAAGTTTCTAGATTTTATGTTTTCTAGTTTGTGAAATAAATTAGAAAAAGGGGAAAAAACTGATATCCTGGAATACATATAAATCATTCAGTTTAATTTATAAACTATGAGGCATGATCAAATCCTAAAAGTTGTTGCAGGCACTCAGCTACCCAAAGCCACATGATAGTAATATAGGCTGCATATAAATTTAATAAATAAATAAATAAAATAACAATAACAACAATAAGAGATGTAAAAATTGTTGATAAAGACAAAAACACATGGATATGATAGTACCTACAGAATATAAGAGAAAGAACTGGAGAAAAATCACAAAATAAAAAGACCTGCAAATAGAAGTAGAAAAGAAAGCAAAGATACTACCTGAAGTGAGTATGAAAATCTACTTGAATTTACACTTCATTATATGGAGTCTAATTATAGAGGATCAATCTCAAGTGATAACTGAGTTGAACTTTATTTTTTAACAAGCTTAGATCTCACACCATGTGAAAGGAAACACATGAAAAGAGGGAGAATTTGTTCTGGTGCAATCCCAAAACAATTGGAGCACCTCTTATACACCATCAACATTGACAAAAATCATTATCAGTCAACTGCAAAAGGCAGCAATTACTTGGAACTGCTTATATCCTATGATAACACCTTTAACACACCATCAAACAATAACGTCTGCTTATCCCAGGTCTTTGGGAATGACTTGGTAGGTGGATAAAAATGCCAAAACCAATCCAAACATCTGGCTGACCATGCAACAAACCAGAGTTATATTCTTTGTGGCCTGGTTTTGATCCTTGCAATATATTTCACATACTGGTCCTTACTGGTTTTGGTTGTACAGCACTGTTCTTGTTATTCTTACAGTAGTTTGTTGCTGAATAGATTGTGCTGAATGCATTTGCAAAAGACAGCTCTAAACTGTTTAGCTATCTGGAGATGCCAATATTACATTCCAACAAATTCTACATACATACTTGCACCTTTTGGGGCTACACCTAATTACAGTGAATATTTTGAAAACAATATACTTTTACTCAAAATAAAATAATATACTCAATATTTGCTGTAGAGAAAATCAATATAACCAGACTAGAAACCGGGAGACCAAAACTTCCAGTCCTGCCTTAAGTACAAAGGAAGCTGAGTGAACTTGTACAGTCAGTCCTTCTCAACACTAGGAAGAAGACAAGGGCAAGTCGTTTCTGAAATCTTGGCAAGAAAACTGCAAGGACTAATCCAGGTAGCCACCAAGAGTCAACAATGACTCAAAAGCACACACAAAAACCATCAACTGTAATAGGCATATGACATCAGTTTGGAGAGTACAGTATGAGCTATATCAGGGTTTGTTTAGCAAGAGTCTGTCTTCTCATTGGAAATATATTGCTCATTGAGTTATATGCTTGTTTGTCCTGAATATGTGTAGTCACATCTTCCCTCATCCACCATTTGGTTGACTGTAAGTACTCAGTGAATGTTTTGGGTTTAATGACATCTAAGAATTTCTCAGCTGAAAAATTCAAAGTTGCATGTGTGACCTCTCTTTATTGCTATTCGTTTGTTGCAGCTTGAATACCTTGAATACTTTAAAGCCTTGATAACAAAAGAATAATAAAGATAATCCTTGACTTACATCCATTTGTTTAGCGACTGTTCAAAGTTACAGCAGCACTGGAAAAAGGGACTGACTGTAGGACCAGGCGCTTATGAAAAACACACTTATGACTACTGTAGTATCCCCATGGTCATGTGATCAAAATTCGGGTCTCAACAACTGCCATGTATTTATGACAACTGCAGTGTCTCAGGGTTATGTAATTATCATTTGCAACTTCCCAGCCAACTTCTGAAAAACAAAGTCAATGGGGAAAGCCGGTCATTCACTTAATGACTGCATTATTCACTTAACAACTGCAGTGATTCACGTAATAACGAGTCAAGAAAGATCGTAAAATTGGGCACAATTCACTTAACAATTGCTTTGCTTAGCAATGGAAATTTTGGTCCCAATTGTACTTATAAATTGAGAACTACCTGTAATGATAGCTTCATTTTTTTCATACAGTGCAACATTAGCCCTTCAATAGTAGCTTTTTTTTGTTTTACCCTGCAATACAGAAAGTAGGGAAGAAAACAACTAAATTGCATCTGAGTACAAATATTGATTTTAAGAAATACAGGTCCCATTGCTGTGTTGGGGAAAATATTTTATCTGGAGAGTTGTGGAAAATGTTTACTGAGGATAGAAGTTATATTTATTTATTTATTTATTTATTTATTAAAATTTCTATGCCGCCCAACTCCCGGGGGACTCTGGGCGGCTCACAGCAGATATAGAAATACATAAAAATACAGAAAATTTGGTGAGAAATACATAAAAATAAAACAATTTTTAAAAGGAGCCATATTAAAATACTATCCATTTAAAAAAACTTTCATTCATACCCCGCCTGCCGGAAGAGCCAAGTTTTTATTGCTTTACGGAAGGCCAGCAGGGTGGGGATAATCCTGATCTCTGGAGGGAGTTGGTTCCAAAGGGAGGGGGCTCCCACAGAGAAGGCTCTCCCCCTCGACCCCGCCAACCGGCATTGCTTGGTCGATGGGACCTGGAGGAGACCCACTCTGTGGGACCTAACCGGTCGTAGGGAGGTATGCGGCAGGATGCGGTCCCGAAGGTAACCTGGCCCTGAGCCATGTAGGGCTTTAAAGGTAACGACCAACACCTTGAATTGGATCCGGAGACTAATGGGCAACCAATGCAGCTGGCGGAGAATTGGTGTTACGTGGGTGCATCTGGGTACACCCACCACAGCTCGCACAGCTGCATTTTGCACCAATTGCAGTCGCCGGACACTCTTCAAGGGTAGCCCCATGTAGAGCGCATTGCAGTAATCCAGCCGTGAGGTGATAAGGGCATGAGTGACTGTGAGAAGTGCCTCCTTCTCCAAGTAGGGTCGCAATTGGTGCACAAGACGTACTTGTGCAAAGGTCCCCCTAGCCACAGCTGAAAGATGTTGCTCTAATTTTAGCTGTGGATCTAGAAGGACACCCAAATTGCGAACCTGTTCTGAGGGAGCTAATTTTCCCCCCCCAAGAACCAAGGAGGGACAGTTGGTCAAGTCCTTAGGAGGCAATATCCACAGCCACTCAGTCTTGTCAGGGTTAAGTTTTAGCCGGTTCTTCCCCATCCAGACCCTAACATCGTCCAGGCAGCGGCCCATTACGTCTACGGCTTCCCCGAATTGAGACGGGGTGGAGATGTACAACTGGGTATCATCAGCATATTGCTGATACCTCACCCCGTGTCGTCGGATGATCTCACCCAGTGGCTTCATGTAGATGTTAAACAGGATGGGCGAGAGGACCGAGCCCTGCGGCACCCCACATAGTAGGGGCCTAGGGCTCGACCTCTGCCCTCCTGTCAGCACCGACTGCGTCCTGTCAGAGAGGAAGGAGGAGAACCACTGCAAAACAGTGCCGCCCACCCCCACCTCTCCGAGACGACGCAGAAGGATACCATGGTCAATGGTATCGAAGGCCGCTGAGAGGTCAAGTAGCACCAGGATGGAGGAATAACCCCCATCCCGGGCTCGCCAGAGATCATCCATCAGGGTGACCAAAGCCGTTTCCATACTGTAGCTGCGCCTGAAGCCCGATTGAAAGGGATCCAGAAAATCAGTGTCATCCAACAGTCGTAGGAGCTGGAGCGCCACCACTTTCTCAACAACCTTCCCCGCGAAGGGAAGGTTGGAGACTGGACGGAAGTTCTTTAAATCCGCCGGGTCCAGGGAAGGCTTCTTGAGGAGGGGTCTCACCACCGCAGCTTTTAAGGACCACGGGATGGACCCCTCTCTCAGAGAAGCGTTGACCAACGCCTGGAGCCAGCCGCGTGAAACCTCCCTGGTGGCCGAAACCAGCCAGGAAGGACACGGGTCCAATAAACAAGTGGCTGAGCTCATCGCTCCTATGGCCTTGTCTACATCCTCAGGAGTCACCGGTTCAAACCTATCCCATATAACCGGACTAAGACCTGCCCCAGTCGTCTCGGCCTGTACTGCCCAATCGGAGTCCAGGTCTGTCCGAATCTGAATGACTTTATCCGCCAGAAACCGAGAAAATTCCTCAGCTCTACCCTGCAAGGGGTCTCCGCCTTCCTCCTTAGCAAGAAGGGTGCGGGTCACCCTAAACAGGGCGGCTGGGCGGGAGTCAGCGGATGCAATAAGAGCGGAAAAATGCGAACATTTTGCCGCCCTTATTGCCACTAAGTAAGACTTAATGAAAGTTCTTAAAAGTGTCCGGTCAGACTCAGCTTTACTAGATCTCCATCGTATAGATGAGCTTTCCCTTTGAAAATAATGAGACCCCATCGGAAATAGAATTAAAATTATTCTTCATGAACAGCTTCTCATTTGTCTATAGAGGTTCTTATTCATCCAGGTCACGATTGTCCCAAAGGTACTTTTATTTAAAGGCACCTGGAGTTTCTCATTTTTCTTTAAGACTTTTCATTTCTCATCCAAGAAGTTTCTTCAGTTCTTACTATGTCAGAGGACACAGATTATCAGCACCAAGGTAGTTTCAATAAGACTGTTGACCGGCTGTTGCAGAGAGTATATTCTTCCATGCCCCGCAAGTTAGTTAGAACTGAAGAAACTTCTTGGATGAGAAGTGAAACGTCTTAAAGAGAAACCAGAAACTCCAGTTGCCTTTAAAATAAAAGCATCTTTGAAGCTTCTCAATTGCTTTGTGTTTTCCTCACTTGTGTTGATTTTAGTACTTCTGCCATTCACCAGAAGATTGTTACTATAAATCTCACTGCAGATGACACTGAATGGATCTGGAATCATAGTCTCCCCTGCTTAAATGTTAAACTAAAGTTACTAAATGAAGCCTGATACATTCTTGACAAGAGCACTAGAGGGGAGTTTGTGTCAAAAAGTCAAGATAGTGACAGGAGTGGTGTGATCAAATCTCCACCTCTTTTTATACGCACTGTGCTTTTTTGTGTGTGTGTGATTTCCAGTTCCACTATATTCAAAGCTAGCAGAGTGTATGTACTGAAATTTAGAATAGTTTAAAAAAGCCATGCTTTGCAAAGCCAGGGTCAACATTTACATCATTACCTCCCCAGAAATGTAGTATTTAAATATTACTGGCGGGATGACGCATTGTACTGAGGCAGTCTGGTTTTGCTTTGTGCAACATAATCAACCCCTGGGGTTTGTAATCCTGTAATCCTCCAATTGGTTTATAATTTTGTGGTTATGTGTGTTAACCCAAACAATTGTGAGTTGTTCAGGAAATGATGCTACTGAAATAAGAACATCGTGAGATTAATATATTTCTTAAATTTATTGTAGGTAATGCTACATTCTCATGTAATTTCTGCAGGACAGCTGAATCAAAAATCATTATACACACTCACATCCTACTGTTGCCTGTGCAAAACTTCTTTATAGATTTTTACAGAAATAATCCACTTTTGACCAGGCTATAAGCATCCCCTTTTTCTTCTCAGACAGGGTTCTGCTTGTCCAGGGTTCTGCTTCCTCTTTCTTGCCAGCCTAGCATCCTTTATTGGGGAGAGGGGAGAAAGGGGGTGGGGTGGGGTGGAGAAGCCGGACCAATAAACATTGGATTTGCCTTAGGTGACTCCCACATTTCTTTAACTGCTAAGAACGGTTAAATTTAATTTAATTTAATTTAATTTAATTTAATTTAATTTAATTTAATGGATTTCTATGTCGCCCAACTCCCTGGGGACTCTGGGCGGCTAAAAAAAAAAGATATAAAAATGATTGTCGTGTGCACAGGACGGTACCCTGTGTGCTCGTTTGGCTTGTTTGTGTAGGCCTGCCTGCAAGTACTTCAGCTCTTCTCACACACACACAGAGGGGTGGGGGCGGGCGGAGTAAATAGGAGCAGGGGTAAAATACTCATTGTGGAGAAACAAATTCGATTAGAACGGGGAGCTCCAGAGCTTCGGCTGAGCTCTGCGTTCCTCCTCTTCGGTTTCTCAGCTATTTGTTCAAAACGAAAACAATACGTCTGGGGGGGAAAAAAATCCCTCCCTTTCGCGCCGCTGATAGGCTCCGCCAGAATAGCAACAGGCCGGGTCACCGAAAAGGGCAAAGCCTGCGGTAGCGGAAAGAAAAGTTACTCGCGGGTCGCTTTAGTAACTTTCAGATTTCATCCTGCTGCCATGAGCAGAGCGGCGAGACTCAACGCCGGTCTGGAGCGCCTGGGGAAGGCGGCCCTCCTGTAAAGGCGTTTGAGTCTCGAAGGGCCCCTGGGCTTTCTCAAGCTCCAGCCATGTTACTCGGGCAGAACAAGGAGGACCTCAGTCCGAAAAGGCAGAGCGAGACAGAAGAGGGTACCGCATGCAGGAGCCTTCACGAACCTCCAGCTCAGACAGGTAAAACAGCCGAATCCGGATTGGGGGCATTCTTGCAGACTTGACAGATGCAGATAATGTGCGTCTGTAACTTTCCAGTTTCAAGAAACAGAACAATAACGAGGGGCAAAACGCTTAGTAAGAAACAAAATAGCCCGGAAACTTTGCAATCGTTTTGTCAACTCAACTTTGTATTTGTTTATTTGTTTATTTGTCAAGCATATATGATTATAAAGAAAGTATAAACAGTAAAACATGATTGAATATATATGTAATAATTCTCATTCCTGTTTTTCTTTAGGGAGGTGCTGGAAGTAACACTATCAGTATATGTACATATAGATCCTTTTGGCGTTTCTAGAAGCCCAGAGGAGGCGAAGGAGGAGAATTCTGCTTCTTCTATTTTAGCTTGGTAGCATTTCTGTGTGGTGTGTATAAAGCTAAGCAATGAGAGGCAGGGTATGTGCCTTGGAATCAGTCTTGATTCCTAATGACTGCCAGGAAAATCCCTGCGGTTTTCTTGGCAAGATTTTAGAAGTAGTTTGCCATTGCCTCCTGCCTACTCTCCTGTTGAAGTAGAGTGCCTGGCTGAAGATCACCAGCTGGCTTTGTGCCTGAGGCAGCACTAGAACTCAGGTCGTCCAGTTTCTAGCCTGAAGTCTTAATCGCTACGTATATCAACTCGCTCTCATTCAAGCAATAGTAACTAGGTTTTAATACAGTTTTTCCTGGTCCAAGTAAGTCTCCATCTGCTACAGCACTTTGATCTTATCCTTGAACAGTGGCCCTTTGCATCATTTTGCATGTGAGGTGCGGGTTGTTTATCTTGCACTTATTTTATTTCCTGGTTTAATTGGACAGACAAGGTGCCCGAACTTATTGCAAGATATATTATAACTTAGAATGACTGTTGTGCTCTTTGCAGTACACCATGAAAACAACATCTGTCTCTCTTGAAGCTTCAATTCTTCATCTGACTATGGTTGTCTTTCCAAATGTTTGATGATGATTTTGGCTCTGATTTCAGAACACAGCAAGACTGGTATTATCTATGTTTTCAAAAACCCTTAAGATTGCAATGTCATTATTGTTCCATTTTTGTTTATGCCTACTTGGTCTTTTGCAGATTTCCAAAAGTAACACAAAAGAGCTACATGGGGTGGATTCACAATGTGCTGATGCTAAGGATTTAACTTTCACATGACAGCTGAGATACTTGGACTGGCTTGTTGCAGATGACTGTTTTCAATACATATACAAATCCTTTTATGAAGCACTTCTATTCTAGCCAGTGAATTGAATTCATAAAATGCCCTCTCTTAAAAGCCTGCAGCAAGGAATGTGGGAGGTTGGAAGAGAACTGGTGTTAGTACGATAAGGACTAATGGGTATGATTGATTAACCTTGAACACTTGCTGGATTAGTTAATTAAGTGAAGAACATGGGCAGGATCAGCTTGCTCCTTTAAGTAAGCAGAGAGCTTAGAATTTCATGGAAAATGGCATAGGAGATTAACAGAAGCAACAAGTACACACATAGTCCTCGACATACAACGACAATTGAGCCCAACATTTCTACTGTTAAGCAAGACAGTTGTTAAGTGAGTTTTGTCCCATTTTACGACTTTTCTTGCCACAATTGTTAAGTGAATCGCTACAGTTAAGTTAGCGACACTCTTGTTAAGTGAATCTGGCTCCCGCATTGACTCTGCTTGACAGAAGGTCATCACAAAAGATGATCCCACGACTTCGGAACCTAAATATGAGCCAGTTGCCAAGTATCCAAATTTTGATCACGTGATTGTGGAGATACTGCAACAGTAGTTAAGTGTGAAAAATGGTCATAAGTCACTTTTTTCAATGCCATTGTGACTTTGAATGGTCACTAAATGAATAGTTGTAAGTCGAGGACTAACTAATTAGCAAAAAAAAAAAAAAACCCAACAACCCTCCTCTAGTGTTCGTGACCATCTCCGGAGTTCAGGGATCCCTACCTGAAAAGGTTTTCATGTCTCCATTGCCTGCATCTCTTAACATCTCTTAACATGTGCTGCAGCTCCTGACTTCCCATCTCACCTCAATCCCTGAAGCTGCCAAGCTCATTTCCCTAGCAAGCAGCAGTGTTTTTATTGGGGGCCATGTCAGTCATTTGCTTTGTTTCATAACAGCATTTTGGTAATGGGAGGGAATGGGACCCATATATTGAATGGGTCAGGTTTGTTGTGGCTTATGGCAGTGATGGGAACCTTTTTTGGTTCACATGCCAAAAGTGTGTGTGCGCGTGCTAGCGTGCGTGCACGTGCCCACACCCATTCCCTCCCCCCCACGCATGCACACACACCCGGGCTGCCCTCTGCGCATGTGCACACACAGCCCGCCCCCGCGCATGCGCACAGGCCTCACTGAAGCCTGGGACCGTGAAAAAACGGTCCAATGGGCAAACCAGAAGTTTGGAAAAACAGACGGTTTACCCGTTGTGCTGTTTTTCGCACTCTGGGGCTTCAGGGAAGCTTCCCTGAAGCCTCCGGTGCACGAAACGGCCTTCCCCAAGGCCGAAAATCAGGTGGCCAGCATGTGCATGCGCGTTGGAGCTGACATAGGGCAATGCCTCGCATGCAGGCACGCGTGCCATAGGTTTGCCATCACTGGCTTATGGTATTCTTTCATTAGACCAGTGTTTCTCAACCAGCCTGAGAGCCAGTTTGGTCTAGTGCTTAAGGAGACTGTAAGTTCTAGTCCTGCCTTAGGCATAAATTAACAGTCTTTTGGCCAGTCACATACTCTCAATCAAGCTCATCACTGCAGGGTTGTTGTTGGGAAAATAGGTGGAGGAAGGAATATTGGGTATGTTATCTGCTTTGAGTTATTTGTAAAAATAATAAAGGTGAGAAATAAGTAAAGCAAATCTTGGCGGACTTAAGCTGTGTGGACTTCAACTCCCAGAATTCCACAGCCAGCATGTTGTTGCTAAGGTTGAGAAACACTGTATTAGACAACTGGCAGATATCCGTTGCTCTCACTTAAAGAGATACCACACGGTCAATGTAATGGATATTGACCCTTTTGAATTTGAGGGCCTCGGCATCTATCCAAGAATGACATTCTCAGATGGTAGGTTTGGGTAGAGGTCAAAATTCTGTTTGCTGATAATGATCTAAATGTGGTTTAGATTATTCAGTACCTTATGCCAGTTACACGTAAAATAACTAGGTTCCACGAAAAAACCATTGATAAATAAAATGGCTTGTATAATGGCTTGTTTCATATATCTGTAACATTAATTGGTTAGATTTTGGATTATTTCAAAGGCTCATCATCCTCCCCAGTGACCATATGTGGCTGCAGAAAGAAGCACTGTAGATGTCAATTTTGCAAATAGTTACGATACACACACACACACTCACACACACACACACATACACACACACACAGAGCATAGGTAGATGCATACATATACATAGATACATACACATAATACACACATACATACGCACCTACACACGAATGTGAGAAGTTTGTAAAAATCCTTTATCTTTTAAATTTGCTGCATCTACTATTAAAATAACACCGTTATGTTGTTGTTCATAATTTATATTAGGAAAGAATGCATAGAAAGAGTTTACAGTGTAATTAGATCACATTTTTAAAGACTTTTCATTAATGCCCTATATTTTGATTAAAAGAATGTCAAGATTTGTAGATCTTTAAAATGAAAGTTTGGATTGCATTGCATTATATACACCATTTCTTCCAAGTACTTCTTTTTGTGCTGTTTTCTACTTCTTCCTTCTCATTCACTTTGCTCTATTTCTGTTGTCTTCCTTTTGGACCATTAATTCAAATCTCTGAGTTCAATATGTACCTGTCTATACTGCCTGCCTGAGACTGCTAATATTAGATGGATATGAGAAGACATAATGTACACAGTATATTGTTGATATATGGGTGCTACTCTGGTTAGCAAGTTAGAAGTTATTCCAGCATTAAAGTTTTGTACATTTTCTATCTATCTATCTATCATCTATTTATCTATCTATCTATCTATCTATCTATCTATCTATCTATCTATCTATCTATCTATCTATCTATCTATCTATCTATCTATCTATCTATCTATCTGTCTATCTATCATCTGTCTGTCTATAATCTGTCTGTCTGTCTGTATGTATGTATCATCTATCATCTTATTTAAGAACCGCCCAGCTCTCTCCCAGAGGGACTCTGGGTGGTGTACAGTAAAATATTAAAAGCCTAACATGGTATATAAAACTTTAAAAAGGCAAGGAATGTTAAAAGTTAGGGGGCACTTTCAGGGAGCTAACCAGCCCTATGGTGCAGGTTCCTCTGCATATCTGAAGCAAGGGCACAGAGCCATGTTTTTACACCTTTATGAAAGGTCAAGAGAGTGGAGTGGGGGCATGTGTCACCTCTGGGGGGAGAGTGTTCCACAGGGTGGGGGCACAGCAGAGAAGGCTCTCTTCCTGAACCCCACCAGTCAGAATTCTTTGGTTGACAAGGTCTGCAGAATACTTTCCCTACCTGAGTGGGTGGGATAGCAATAGCACTTAGACTTATATACCGCTTCATAGTGCTTTACAGCCCTCTCTAAGCGGTTTACAGAGTTCAGCATATTGCCCCCAACAATTTGGGTCCTCATTTTACCGACCTCAGAAGGATGGAAGGCTGAGTCAACCTTGAGCCGGTGAGATTTGAACAGCTGAACTGCTGAACTAGCAGTCAGCTGAGTAGGTTGCAGTGCTGCTTTTAACCACTGCGCCAACTTGGCTCCTTAGGCTGATGTAACGAGATGAAGATGGTTCCATAGGTAACCCTACTCCATACCATATACAGGTTTTAAGGGTCATAACCAACACCTTGAATTGGACCTGGAAGCAGACTGGCACCCAGTGCATCTCAGGTAGCAGAGGGGTTATATACACCATTCTTGGGGTGCCCAAGATTGTCTGCAACCACATTTTTTACCAGTTGAAGCTTCTGGATTCTTTTCATGGTAGCCCCATGTAGTTTTTCTTCTTCTGAAAACCATTTGTATAACGTAGTGAACCGGAGTAGGTAGGACAGAAAAATAAACAGTTTTTGGAACAGCAATGGGATTTAGGTGGAGCAGAGGCATTCTAGCCTCACTGGGAAGCGGAAACAAGATGTTATCTTAGGAGCATGTTGTTCATCAACCTGAATTCATTGGCAATAATGCAGCTGGGTAATTCAAGGTTGACGTCACTACAGCCCCCTCTTCCTTAATATGTTATATGCATTTCTTCACTATGAAGTATGCAAGAAAATCTTCTTCTCAGTGTCATTCCTGTAGCGGTGAACATGTGGGACAGGCACTAAAGAGATCAAGTCTTCTGTCAGCCATGAAAGCTCATTGAATGTCATTGGCCAGTCAGGAATTGGGTATGTTTAGTTTAATGAAGAGAAGGAATAGGGGTGACACGATAGTAGTATTCCGGTATCTCAGGGGTTGCCACAAAGAGGAGGGAGTAAAGCTATTCTTCAAAAGCAACCTGAAGGCAGAACAAGAAGCAATGGATGGAAATTAATCAAGGAGAGAAGCAACATAGAACTAAGGAGAACTTTCCTGACAGTTAGAACAATTAATCAGTGGAACAACTTGCCTCCAGAAGTTTTTGAGTGCTCCAACACTGGAAGTTTTTAAGAAGAGATTGAACAACCATTTGTCTGAAATGGTAAAGGATTTCCTGCCTGAGTAGGGGGTTGGACTAAAAGATTTTCAAGGTCCCTTCCAACTCTTATTCAATTCTGTTTTGTTCCGTTGTCTTCCCTTCAGTAGTGGGTTCTAAATCCTGTGTGCGCACGCGCGACGCTTCTGCGCAGAAGCGTCCGGGGTGGGTGGGCGGAGCCTCTTACCGATTCGCCAAACCGGGCCGAACCGGGAGCAACCCACTGCTGCTTCCATTCTACTCCACTCCACTCTGTCTTTCTTAGCCCAACCAACCTCACAGGCTTGTGGGGAAAAAGGAAAGGAAAGTAGACGGCTTGGGTCCTTTATAACTCAGCTGTTCTAAGAAAATGTGTCAAACACTTCACTTAATATTAATTTGTACAGCATTTGGAGTCATTAAATTGGGCAGAAATGTAAATTATAAATAATCAATTTTCTTTGCACTTTATCAATCTCTAAGTGCTTAAATCTGAAGTACCTGATGTCTCAAGACGTTATCATCATCAGTAGGTGAGTAAAGTCTGCAGGAGTTGGCAGCTCTAATGCATTTAATGAAAGAAATAAAATTGCGTAATGTGCTGATTTTAATGAAGTAACATGAATGGGAAACTGGAACCATACCAAATTATGTTTTTCTTATTTGCTTAGTAGCATTTTAGACATCATCCTTTTCATTTTCTTCTCCCATGAATTTCCAAAGGTTTGCCATTTGCCTATGACAAATGTTATGAACCACTTGCAGAATAGTACACTGTATACCCTAATCCGGATGCTATATATTCATTCTTTTTTATGCTACTTTTATGCTACAAGAAATGTAGCATAAAAGCAGCGATTGCGAGAGGGATCTTGGAGTCTTGGTAGACAGCCAACTAAATATGAGCCAGCAGTGTGCAGCAGCAGCCAAAAAGGCCAACGCAGTCCTGAGCTGCATAAATAGAGGGATACAATCAAGGACCAGAGAGGTACTAGTACCACTCTATAAAGCCTTGGTCAGACCACACCTAGAGTACTGCATCCAGTTTTGGTCACCACACTACAAAAAAGACATTGAAACCCTAGAGAAAGTGCAGAAGAGAGCAACCAGGATGATAAAGGGTCTGGAAAATAAAACATACGAAGAGCGGTTGCAGGAACTGAGCTTGGCCAGTCTGGCGAAGAGAAGGACCAGGGGTGACATGATAGCAGTGTTCCAATACTTGAGGGGATGCCACAGAGAGGAGGGGAGCAGGCTGTTCTCTATAGCACCAGAAAGCCAAACAAGGAATAATGGATGGAAGCTGACCAAGGAGAGATTCAACCTGGAAGTGAGGAGAAACTTTCTGACGGTGAGAGCGATCAACCAGTGGAACAGCTTGCCAGCGGAGGTTGTGAGAGCCCCAACACTTGCAACCTTCAAGAGGAGACTGGACTGCCATCTGTCTCAAATGGTGTAGGAACTCCTGCTTGAGCAGGGGGTTGGACTAGATGACCTACAAGGTCCCTTCCAACATAAATAAATAAATAAATAAATAAATAAATAAATAAATAAATAAATAAATAAATAAATAAATAAATAAATAAATAAATGCTTCTTCTAATGCCTGCAGGTGTGCGCAGCACATTTCAAAATCAGGCACAGTGAAGGGTTCCAGCAACTGAATTAAGTGCAAAGAGGTTTAGGAAAGGGTGAGTCCCAGCAACAGCTAAAGGAACGATTAGAAATCAAAGTACACAAAAAAGAATTCAGAAAAGCTTCTGCTTGTACAAAAGTTGGAAGAACCAGAATTCTCCCTCTAGTCCAGGGGTCTGCAACCCACGGCTCTGGAGCCGCATGTGGCTCTTTCATCCCTCTGCTGCGGCTCTCTGTCGCTCAAAACATACGTCACAACCGCCAATGTGCGACACCCGCCGACACACGATTTATTGAGCTTTTGGACCCATCTTTTTTTACGGAGTTCAAAATGTTTTTGTTGCATGCAGAAATAAAAATTTGTTTTCTCTGTAGCAGTTCATTGATTACATAAATGCAACGCTATAGTTTTTTTATACATAGCATAAAGGTAAAAAACGATATATGCGTTGTTATCTTCCTTTTAGATGTCAAAAGGTTTTTGTGGCTCCAGGTGTTTTCTTTTCTGTGGGAAATGGGTCCAAATGGCTCTTTGAGTGTTTAAGGTTGCCGACACCTGCTCTAGTCATTCAAACCACAAATGTTCTTGAAATTACATGTGTCCTGGAGAAGGAGGAATAGGGGAGGAATAGTATTAATAGTATAAGCAACACAATAGTTAGGACAATTCTGTGCTGTGCGTTTAAGAAATTTAGATTTAGATCATGTCCAGGAGAACCTTTTACCATTTCAGTCTCTAAAGTGCATATTTTCAGAAAGCTATGCAGTGAGTATGTGTGTATTGGGGAAGGCCGAGTTCTAAATGTAAAATGTAAATCTAAACGTAAAATCCAAGCCTGGGCAACTAAACATGCTTATACAAGAACAAATGCAAGTGCCTTCATTTTAAATTTATTGCTTAGATGTTAGTAAACTGCTCATAATGCTAATAAAAGAAGCGGGCATTAATCTTGTGATGACTCACAAGGCTTCATATAATTCTAAGAAGATGATGTTGTTTTCAGTGTCATTCCTGTAGTCATTCCTGAATATGTTGGACAGGCACTAAAGAGATCCAGTGTTCTGTCAGTCATGAAGGATCATTGAGTGACATTGGCCAGTCAGTCTGTCTTAGCCCAACTCACCTCACAAGGTTGTGAGGGAAAATTGAGTGTTCTGTGACCATTGCTTTTCGCCCCTGAAGGGAGAAATATCAAACAACCCAAGTTCTTATATAAAAATATACAGGTAAAAACCCCGAACCAAAGATAATATACCAGCTCTGATTTGTTAAAGAACATGTTTAATTCTACATTTGAAACTTCCTTAAACCAAGGTACCCTTGTGGCTATGTACATTCGTCCATCAGAATATTCCTTTTTGAGGTGAGAATGTTATGTAAAACAGAAAAAAGAGTAGCAAGAAAGAGACGTACAAAGCAAAAGAAAATCTAATGAAATGTTACACCACTACCATTTACTATATATCTTCATACTTTTCTTTGCAAACTCCCAGGGATGGTTCACTCTTCAGCACCTCATGGCTTACTGAGGAAAAAGAGGAAAGAACACATAGAAAGACAGTGAAGGATGATATGTTTGTTCTCTTTTTGTTCATCATTCTGCATGAACAACAGACGGTGTTCTGACCCAGCTCCCCAAACACGGCAAACCCTCTGTATTTGAAGCAATTATTCCTTTACTAGGAGCGCCAGCAGCCCCGGCAAAAAGTTTCTCTTTCACTGCAGGCTAACAAGTCTGTCCGGCAGGGAGATGAATAGTTGTCTGCCATATCTATTCATCTCCACTCCTGACTTTTATCCCCAGAGCTAGGGTGGGGCTTCGCTAGCAGCGGAGGTTCTTTCTTCCCAAGGATCGGCCCACGGATTTCCACTGCCCTCCTCTGACTTCTGCGCGTCAGGCACTGGACCCAGCTGTTCCTCCTCTTCCTCATCAGCCACCTCCAGAACTGGGGGCTGTTGACTCTCCATCTGAGGGCTGACCAGGCTCCGCCTCTGTCTCTCTCTCTCTGCCAGCTCCATTCCCTCTTCCCCCTCGTAGCTCTCAGGTTGCCTTGATGCTGACCCTGACTCCCAACGCCGCCTCCTTATCTGATTTGGCCGCTGGAGGGGCCGGCGGCCGACAGGCCACAACAGACGGCTAATCTGAAGTGCCTTTTTCTTCACATGTATGAACACATATCCTTGACTCCTGGTAGAATGTATCTCACTCGGTGCTAGGTTTTGCCTCCTTGTATACTGTATTTGCTGTACATAAACAACCTTTATGTTATAGTTATAACAATTGCCTCACTAAATGATTGCTCAGGTAATATTCCCCCTCTTAGGAATGCCTGCAGGTGTCTGCAGCACGTTTCAAACTCAAGCAGGGTTATGGGCTCCAGCAACTGAATTAAGTGCAAAGAGGTTCAGGAAAGGGTGGATCCCAGGAACAGATGAAGGAAAGATTAGAAATCAAAGTAGACAGAAAAGAATTCAGAAAAGCTTCTGCTTGTACAAAAGTTGGAAGAACCAGAATTCTCCCTCTAGTTATGCAAACCACAAATGCTCTTGAAATTATTGAGTCCTGGAGAAGGAGAGAGGAAATTGGGGAGGAATAGTAGAAATAGCGTAAGCAACAGAGCAGTTGGGACAATTCTGTTGCTGTGCATTTAAGAAATTTAGATTTAGATAATGTCCAGGAGAACATTTTCACACTTCAGCCTCTAAAGTGTATATTTTCAGAAAGTTATGCAGTAAGTATGTGTGTGTTGGGAAAAGTCGAATTCTAAATGTAAAATGTAAATCTTAATGTAAAATCCAAGCTAGTGCAAGTCAGTCTGCGCAACTAAACATGCTTATACAAGAACTAATGTAAGTGCCTTCATTTTAAATTTATTGCTTAGATGTTAGTAAACTTCTAATACTAGAAATAAAAGAAGCAGGCATTAATCTTGTGATAAATCACAAGGCTTCATATAATTGTAAGAAGGTGATATTGTTTTCCATCAAGAATCTGCTTGGAAAGGAAAGGGGATGGCATGGGTCCTTTGTAACTCAGCTGTCCTAAAAAAGGGTGACAAACAGTTCATGTAATGTTAATTTGTGTGCCACTTAAGACATTGTTAAATTTGGGCAGAAATTTAAATTATAAATAAATAATCAATTTTCTTTGCGCTTTATTAATTTTTAAGTGCTTAATTCTGTAGTACCTGATGTCTTAAGAATTTACCATTCCCAATCGATGAGTAATCTGCTGGAATTGGCAGTTATAATGCATTTAATGGAATAAATTGCTTAATGTATTGATTTTAATAAAGTAACATGTATGGGAAACTAGAACTATGCTAGATTATGTTTTTCTTACTTGCATAGTAGCTTTTAGACAACATCCCTTTCACTTTCTTCTCCCGGGACTTTCCAAATGTTTGTCATTTGCCTATAATTCCCACTCTTAAATATTAGAACCACTTGCAGAATAGTGTATGCCCCAGGGGTGGGTTCTGGTTTCTCCCGCTGCCAGTTCCCGCTGCCGATGGCACGCGCACATGCGCAGTACTTTAAAAAAGCTGTGCATGCGCAGAAGCAAAAAACAAGATGGCGGTGCTTATGGCGCCGCCGACTCGGGGGCGTGGCAGGCCTGGGTCACTGACGGTTCCAGCGACCCAGGCCGCCAAGTTACCACCGGTTCTTTAGAACCGGTCCGAACTGGGAGGAACCACAGCTCTGGTATGCCATAATCTGGATTCTATATATTGATTCTTTTTTTGTGCTGCTTTGCAATATATATATATTATTTTCTGTTCTTACTTTGACTGAAATATGTGCCAGTTATCCATAGTTAATTTTTCATTTACCCGACCCGCCCCCCTCCCCCAAAGTCTCTGATGATCTCCATTTTCTCCATTAGTTATTTACAGTGTCATTCAACTGAGTAGGCAACTACAATTCTCCACCCTGTTTCCTTATTGCTGGCCTTTCTCATCCCAGAGCATGATTCACCCTAGCCAAATCATATGCTTTCCCATCTATGATGAAATAGTTGGCAACAGCAAGCAGAGAGGTGAGAAAGAGAATCCAGACAATACATTGCTACACCAGCAAGTTTTTCTAATGCCATAGAACTTTTTAGAACTTCTTTTTTTTTCTCTCCTTCCTGGCGTTTTCCAGCAAGTGCAGGATGTGTTTTTTTTTCCAATGGAGTGTTGATCCACTGGGTGCAACAAGAATTGACTAACCAGCTTGTCACCCGAGCCTGATGTCATGGGCTGAGAGAAAGGGATTGGCCCAAAGTCACCCTGCCTAAGACGGGTCTAGAATTTACGGTGATTTGGTTTCTAGCCTGGCGCTATAAGTTCCACACCAAACTAAAGGTCTCTTCCTCATAGGATTTCTAATGCCATAGACTAGAGCATTGCTACACCAGCAATTTTTCTAATGTCATAGTTCCACTAAGGACCATCTATGAAAAAGTTTTCATGCAGGGATTTGGCAGTTTTGTGTGTTTCCAAATATGCTCATTAAAACCCCAAAGAACTCTGCTGGCTTCCAGCAGGTTTCTGAGTACAATTAAAAGCTGTCATCATCACTTATATAGCCCTACATGGCACAGGGTCATGTTATTTGCATGACAATCAGGCTCCGTCTTTCTTTGTTCGACCTAGTTCTTGTCTTTATTTGACTGGAAAATGGAATGATTTTTAGATATTGGGCATGTGTTATATTATCGGGATGTTATTTTTGTAAACTATTTTTTAATCACTTTGAATCACTATGGTGACGTGAACAGCATATAATTTATTTAATAAATAAATAAGCCATTTCAAAATAGCGTCAAATGGTGAATAGTTCAATTGATAGCTAATAAAATATACAATTATAATAGCAGGTAGAATAAGAAATATAAAAAGTAATTTGTTTTTAGTGTAATAGATACACACTTAAAAAATGGTTCGCAATATGAAGTCAATAAAATACGTTTTGTAATTACTGTTTAGGTTTATGTATTGACTGTTACAGTTTCTTATGACTAACAAAAGTAAACAAAGTCAATGTCAGGCTCCAAGTGGTTGACTCATCAGATTAGGAATGCTGTTTTGACTGACTCCTGTCAATGTCAGGCTCCTTCAGCTCCAAACTGTGTCAAGCTGAATGCAGGTCAGAAAGCCCAAGGATACAAACAATTCCACACCCCAATCAGATTCAGGCTTGACAGTGAAATGTAGCAAGAGATAATTTAAAAAGTGAAAGGAAATCTAAGGGAATTAATCATTAAAATAGACTTGGGAGCCAACGTATTTGTAACACATCTTAGACAGAAGCCTAGCAAAGAGTACAGGCTCTGTCTTGAATAACTACCTACTTAAAAATAAATTGCAATGGTGCATGGAAAGCTAATCAACTTCTTCTGTTACCTGTTTTCACCCATTATTCTGAAAATAATGAGCATCTCAATCTGTCCCTCCTCCTTAATGATGAACACGATGACGTGTAACTGTTCCTGGGCCCATTGTTTAACAACAGTGCAATTATTGGAAAACGCATTCTAAGTCCTTGGAAAGACCAACTTAAAGTGGTTATAAAAATGTGTGTCAACCCATGTCCCAACTAGCATGGTTAAATAGCATTTTAATTTTTTTTATTCAGAGTTTCTTCTTTAAAATCAGAAACTAAGGTAATTTCTAATATCCAAGGTAGTGTGGACTATCAGCAAACTTAGGAAAAAAATGTAAATCATAAACAGTACAAACCTCAGGCCATATGGTTAAGCAGGTTTGTAAGACTTACAAGACCGTCTGCTTGAGCTAAACTTTACACACACATACACACAATGTGTGTGTGTGGATGGCTGGATGGCTGGATGGATAGATAGAGTTAGAGATAGAGATAGAGATATATACTGGTAGAAATACTATAGATACAGAGAAAGAGAGAGTGGGGAGGGAAAGAGAGAGAGATGGAGTATGGAAAATCATCTGCAATCTTTCATTTGGATAGTTTTTATACCAATGTGTCTCTATGCCTCATCTATGATGTCTTTTCTGGGATGTGTTGTGATTTCCTTGTTAAAAAAACAAAACTAAATGCAAATAAATAGTATGGAAGTTATTATCTGAACAGTTTAACATTGCATAAATTACTTCAATTGGAACTTCATGTGAATTCATGTTGCAGTTTAGCAGTTCTGGTATAGTTAACCTAGGTCAGTGGTGGCGAACCTTTTTAGGCTCGCGTGCCAAAAAGGGGGGGCGCGCTCGCGCGTGCTCGCATGCCCACACCCATTCCCTCCCCCCCACGCATGCGCACAACACCCCCCCATGCTGCCCCCTGCGCATGCGCACACCCACCCACCCCCGCGCAAAGGCTTACCGGAGCCTGGGACGACGAAACCGGCAAACCGGAAGTGCGAAAAAGTGCACTTCCGGTTTGTCCATTTTGTAGTTTTTTGCATTCCGGAGCTTCAGGGAGCTTCCCTGAACCCTCCGGAGTGCAAAAAACAGCTCACCGGCAAACCGGAAGTGTGTTTTTCCGCACTTCCGGTTTGCCAGTGGGAACCCTCGCGTGCCGGCCGCTATGGCTCCGCGTGCCACCTGTGGCACGCGTGCCATAGGTTCGCCACCACGGACCTAGGTCCTTTCCTAAATCTTAAATCTAAAGGATGAAAAAGCTTGTAGAATTTTTTTTAAAAAATAAGAAACGTAAAATAAAACAATTACTTTTATAATAAAATGGTACCTTGATATTAGCTCCATTTCTCAGATTTCCTGTTGTCCATTACTCTGGCATCCCAAATAGCCTCATGTTTTGGCAAAAACAATTGATTATGGAGATCAAAGATGTTTTGTTGTAAATACTCCCTCTAGATCAGGGGTGTCAAACTCGTGGCCCACGGGCCGGATTCGTCATGTGCTAGCCCCGCCCGGTTTAGCGAAGGGGAAAAAAGTCCTGATACGTCACATGACAACACCATGACGACACGAGTTTGACATCCCTACTCTAGATACACCATTTCAACTCATAACCAGCAGATTCTGTCATGGAATTTTTGTTGATGACCAGTAATACTGGATAGGACTCCATTCATCAGCAGACCCTGGTTCCATTCCGGATCCAGAAAATTCTGCTACAGCTTGACCATGACTAACTATTTCCTTAGCCCGATTCTTAATTCTCTGGCCTTATACAGCAGCATCCTGGTTTTTGAAATAAAAACGGTTAATCTATTTAAAACTCTTTTTATACAATTCTCCATTTTAACTGCTGGAACATCATAGAAAAAGTATGGTTTTCTAAGATATATTTACTGATGCAACAAAACTAAATGAATTTTTCTCATATCCTTTAATTCCAGATTGTGGAATGCTCACTCTCCTGTCATCTGTCATTGCGGCCATCAGTGGATTTTTGATGGGTTATGAGCTTGCAGTTATCTCTGGAGCTCTTCTTCAGCTAACTAGCATCCTAACACTTTCGTGCCAAGAACAAGAAATAATTGTAAGCACAATTCTTGTTGGTGCTTTGTTAGCTTCAGTAACTGGTGGAATCCTGATAGACAAATACGGGAGGCGATTTACCATTATGTTGTCATCCGCTTTACTAGTTGTGGGCAGTCTGATTCTGATCATTGTTGCCTCCTACGGACTGCTTATAGTAGGACGGATTGTGATTGGGGTTTCTGTTTCCCTTTCTTCAACTGCAACATGTGTGTATATCGCAGAGATTGCCCCACAGCACAGAAGAGGTTTGCTTGTGTCTTTAAATGAACTCATGATTGTTACAGGCATTCTCTTTGCCTACATTTCTAATTATGCCTTTGCTAATGTTTCTCATGGCTGGAAGTACATGTTCGGCCTTGTTATTCCACTGGGGGTTTTACAGATAGTTGCTTTATATTTCCTTCTGCCCAGTCCTCGTTTTCTGGTTATGAAAGGTTTTGATGAAGCTGCTAGTAAAGTACTTGGAAAATTCAGGGCAAGTTCGGACACTACCGAAGAACTCACCATGATCAAATCTTCCTTGAAAGACGAACACCAATATCATTTTCTGGATTTGTTCCATTCCAAAGACAACATGAGAACACGGCTGCTGATAGGGATCACTCTCGTTTTTTTTGTACAAATAACTGGACAACCCAACATTTTGTTTTACACATCCACTGTTTTGAAATCAGTTGGATTTCAGAGCAATGCAGCAGCTACTTTGGCTTCAACTGGGGTTGGAGTGGTTAAAGTGATCAGTACGATACCAGCTATTCTTTTTGTGGACCACTTAGGAAGCAAGACATTTCTCTGTATTGGCTCATCCCTCATGTCGGTGTCATTGATCACCTTAGGATTAGTGATGCAAAATATACATGTGAATGTCACCGCTGTCTGTAAAAACCAGTCTTTGGAAGAGATTCTGTTTCAGGGAGCAGGAACAGTGACCTTCACTAATGAAACTTTTAAGGAACGTTTTGCTGGCACGACTTTACCTGTTAAAAGTTCCTCACGGTGGAAGGATGAAATTGCTGACCCCGAGTATCAGAATGGGACAACATTGGTGGGAGACAAAGCGTTTGTCAGAATGCAAGCAGAATCCCAGGTTGCAGTTGAACCGGCCAAGGTGCAACCCTTTCTGAAATGGCTCTCTTTGGCTAGCTTGCTGGTTTATGTTGCAGCTTTCTCCATAGGACTTGGACCAAGTAAGTATTACATATATTGCTTTCTCTCATATTTTGGTGTAGTGTTAAGATGCTTGGATTGAAGTCACTAAACAGGAAAGTTTTACAACAAAAATTGTAAAGTAAAAGCTTTGCTGATATGCCAAGAGAGTATGATACGTCTAGGACAGTGGTTCTCAACCTGTGATGCACAGACACTCCCCCCCCCGGGGGGGCGCAATGTCATAGGGGGTCTGCGAAGGTTTGAAGAAATTTCATGATTTAAGACTTGAGTTATGTCTTGGTGGTTCGTGGCCACAAAAGGTATTTAAAGGGGGTCTGTGGTGAACAAAAGATTGAGAACCATTGTTGCAGGAAATAGATTTGCTTGCAAGCAGTTGGATTCCCCAGATCAATGTTTGCCAGCCTTACTGGCTGGGGAATTCTGGAAGATGAAGTCACACATCTTAGAGTTGCCAAGGTTGGGAAGCACTGACCCAGGCAAAAGATAAATGTACCCGTATTTTTCGCACTATAAGACGCACCTGGCCATAAGACGCACCTAGGTTTAGAGGAGGAAAACAAGAAAAAAAAATGAATATGGAGCGCCGTCTCACTGTGAGTATGGAACGCCGAATATGTAGCAGCATAGTGAGGGCAGGAGATGGAGTCTGAGAAGACCACAGATAGGTGCCCTCTCATGTGCCAGCTCTGCCTATTGACTCCTGCACTGCGGAAAAGAGATAGAAGAGGTGGGCAATGATAAAGACAGTGGTGGGGTTCAGCACTGTAAAAGGACCCTGCCACCGTGGCCTGGCGGCGATATTTGCTCCATAAGAAGCACAGACATTTCCACCCACTTTTGGGGAGGGGGAAGTGTGTCTTATAGAGCGAAAAATACAGTAATTGCTGACTGTGTCACATCTTGTTTGGCCCTCAGAAGCTTCTTCTGCTAGTGTCTGTCTCATTAGTAAAAAATACTTTTAGGTTGGGTGATACATTTTATAATTTAAGAATATGTTTTGGCTGGTTACCGTAGATCAATTTTAAAAATGGTTGCCATTATGAACATAGCCAGTCACAAAACATCCATTTATTTGAAAACAGGCTGGTGATATCATATCCCATTATTTCCTCTAGCTCCTGGAGAATGTGCTTAACCTCAGTGTATCATTGCTTTTTCTCAGATTAAGGGGATAAGAGTCTAATCAAAGATTGGGTTGCAGCCATTTACCTTTTATTGGCTTAGAGATGGGCTATGTTGTGCCAAAGACATTTTTGAAATAAATGAATTGATGCTGTGCTTTATATAACATTATTATATTTTATATTTAAAGATCTTAACCAAAATAAATAGAATTTAATAGGGCAGGGAACTTGGCTGACTTCAAGGAAGATTTCCTCAGGAATAGTAATACTCCAGGGCATGTTGCTATCTCCTAATCAAATCTACACCTCCTACCTTTGCACTATGGACACAAGGTGAAATGATATCAATGGCTGGTGCACACATCATAGTAAGCCATTATGATCTACTTGAAAATAATGCAACACTAAGATATTGTGGTTTGTAGTTTATGGTTTATGATTCAGGGTTATGTGTGAAACCAACTAGACCAGTGATGGCAAACCTATGGCATGCGTGTCACAGGTGGCACGGGGAGCCATATCTGAGGGTACGCAAGGCATTGCCCTATGTCAGCTCCAGCGCGCATGAAGCCTGGGGATGGCGAAAAATGGCCCAACGGGCCAACCGGAAGTTCACTTGTGTGCGTCACCCTCAGCCTCCTTTTCGCTGTCAGAGGTCTTCAGGAATTTCTTCGGCTTTGGACAGTTGCAGCCAGGCCTCGCACACCTCGGCCCATTTCTTCTGCAACCGGCAAGGCTTTCCTGAAGGCCTGTGCAGCCGATAACAGAGCTCCAGATCAATCCAGAGCTCTGTTATTGGCTACAGAGGCCTTCAGGAAAGCCTTGCCGGCTGCAGAAGTAATGGGCCGAGGTGTGTGAGGCCTGGTTGCAACTATCTGAAGGTAAGTAGTAGGGCAGCTCCACTTCCGTTTCGTTTCCGAACTTCTGGTTGGCCCGTTGCGCCATTTTTCGCCATCCCCAGGCTTCAGTAGGCTTTCCTGAACCCTGGGGAGAGCAAAAAACAGCCCAACGGGCCTACCAGAAGTCCGGAGGCTTCAGTGAGGCCTGTGCGCATGCGCGGGTGGCAGCACGGGGGGGTTGTGCACATGTGCGGGTGGGCAGCATGGGGGTTGGGGGAGGGCATTGCATTATGGGTGTGGGCACGCACGTTATTGGGGGAGCGCGGGGGTGTGTGCGCATGCGTGAGGGCAGTGTGGGGGTTGGGGGAGGGTATTGCATTATGGGTGTGGGAACGCGCACACACACTATCGTGCGCACGCGCACCCTTTTGGCACCCGAGCCAAAAAATGGTCGCCATCACTGAACTAGACTTTTAAAAAGACATTGATTAGTTTGTAATAGAAATCTCTTTTTGCCTTGTAAAAACCATGATAAACAAATGGCTGGATGACCAGTTTTGGTCTTGTGTTACACAGAAAGTAAAAGGAATGAGAGTTTTTAAAATCAGTTATGCATTCTTAAAGATGATTAAATTAAATCCAGCAGCTCCTTTCTGCTTTCTATTTTAGGCTAGGTTATTCTAAATTATTAGCAGCTAACGAATGCATATATCAATACTCTCAAAAATGAAGAATTCCCCTTGTTCATAATTGTTAGTACTTTCTTTGGCCTCTGTGGCTCAAATTTCCTAAAATCCCAAGAAACCTTTTGGTTCATATCTTTTGATTCCATTGTAGTATTTCAGAGCATCAGGTGGAAGGAAAACTTAAAATGTCTGTCTGTTCTTTCTTCAGAACCTTTAGCAGATTAGATGTAATGAATAGGATGGTAGCTTGAATATCCAACTTTGATTAAACCCTTCCTTTCACTTTTTAAATAAATTCTACTTCGAGAAATGCCTGAATCACAATTATTAATACTGCTTTTAATGTGAAAGAAACAATCTCCGTCTCCAAGGAAGGCTGCTGAAAATCAAACAAGAACAGGCTTGCCCTGTTCTGAATAATAGATGTGAAAAAGTGTGTTAACATAAACTTTGCTGCTTTAGTATGTTGTCTTGGTAGGATTACTTGCTTCAAATGCTCCGTGATAATGAATAAAAGTCACATTCCAAACTAAAGCCGTACTTGAATTTCTAGAGACCTAGACAGTGCTTGAGGCTACTGTATGAGGCCTCTCGCTTTTTCATGTCCCCTCTTTCTGCATAGGAACTTTTCCCTAGAGCAGAGCAAGGAGGAGAAGCCTCAAAAGTGATGGAATAGTATGGGAGCAAGAGCAAGTGAACTGATCTTGCTGCCTTCTTAAGATTGAGATCTTTATTTGGAAATTACCTATGTGTTAAGGCTTCGACTAATGAACCCAAACAAATCAGAATGCTAAGACTTGGCTTCTTCTCAAAGGTCCTGTTTATTGAGTACATCATATTGGCACAACTTCAATGGAAAACCAATCCTAAATCTTTCCCGCGGTTTCAGTATAATTAAACTAGGAAATAACCCCATCCCCAGGTATCACAGGTCACATTGATCAATTTGGTTAATTGGCGGGCTCTCCGGGCACTCCTTCCCCAACTTTATCAGTTGCCAGTAGAGATGACCTTGGTTCTCACAAGAAAGCTCTTTGTTGTGTCTAGTAATGCTTTCCAACCTCCTTCCCCCCCCCTTCCCCCTCTGTGTGACAACGGAAGAACAGAAAGATGGCTGCAGCCAGGTTTGGTTCGAAGTTGGCACTATGCCATTTAGGAGCTTAACTTAAAGGTAGCTAATTTTGAGAAGTTACTATTCCTCAGTTAAGGAAAATTAAATAATAATGATTTCTACAACATCTGGAGGACTACTTGAACACCATTGGCATTGACAAAATCACCATCATTTGCAGAAGGCAGCTTTACTTGGAACAGCTTGTGTCCTAATTTTAAAATGAATAAACAGCAACATCTACCTATCCTGGTCCTTGGGAAGAACTTGATAGGTAGAATAAAATACCAAATCGAGTCTTAAATATCTGGCTGACTATCTGACCAACCATAATTTATTCAATTTGTTATGTCCATCTCATCTGAATGACTCTGGGTGACTCAAAACAGATAGAAACAGGGGAAATGGGGAGGAGGGTAGTCATTAATTTAGATTGCAACTAAGCAACCAGGCATTATGATGGCAGTGATTAACGTCCAAAATAAAATCAAATGGGTGTTCCCGGATACATGTTTAGAAAAGAATCATTGTCCCTGATCAGCAAATATAACTAATAACTAAATGCAAATAACTAATTCAGTTAAGTCAATGGAGATGATAAATCAAATAAAGGCTTTCATTTGGTCTCCATGCCTACTTGGGAAGTCCTTCAAGGTCATCGAGTAGCACCTTTTATATAAGTCAGCTTAGAATGTAGTTTCAAGACACAAAAAGGAGAAAGTCAGGTGGTTGTTTAAGACTTGGAACAAAAAAACCATTGTGGAGACTATAAGCTGCTTTATTTTTATATTTTAATCACAGTATCCAAGTATTTCGTGCTTGGATGGAATGCTGTTTTTTTTAAAATAGATCATTTATGTGACTTTTTAAAAAAGTACCTCCTTTTAAAATAAACATTCCAATTTTATTATCTGTGGGTCTCTTCCTTCTGCTACTTCTAGAACCTCTGCTGTAGTTGACAATCCAGAATTTAATGGAACTATGAAGTATAAGATCAGGGTAGAACAGTGTGAAACTTGACTAGCTAACGGATTTTGTTTTTTGATTTCAGTGTCGTGGTTGGTGTTAAGTGAAATATTTCCTGGAGGGATCAGAGGAAGAGCAATTGCTTTCACATCAAGCGTCAACTGGGGGGTTAATCTCCTTATCTCATCAACATTTTTGACTATAACAAGTAAGTCTGCTGTGGCTGGGGAACTACATAATCAGCCTTTTTCTCCTCTTGGTGTAATTCTTTAAAAAGAAGATGAATTGATGCATATTTGAGCAGAATTCCAGGAATCTGGGAAAGTCCAAACATTTGTGGATGCTTCATTGCTGGAGATTTTCAACAAAGTGTGGACAACCATTTGTCTGAAACAGTATGAGGATTCCTGCTCTAGGCAGGGAGTTGGACTAAAGGCAGTGATGGGATTCAATTTTTTTTACTACCTGTTCTGTGGGCGTGGCTTGGTAGGCGTGGCTTGGTAGGCGTGGCAGGGAAAGGATACTGCAAAATCCCCATTCCCTCTCCACTCCTGGGGGAAGGATACTACAAAGTCCCCATTTTCCTCCCCACTCCTGGGGGAAGGATACTGCAAAATCTCCATTTCCACCCCACTCCTGGGGGAAGGATACTGCAAAATCTCCATTTCCACCCCACTCCAGGGAAAGGATACTACAAAATCCCCATTCCCACCGCACTAACCGGCTTTCCAGCTCCGTTCTCCTGTGCAGGGCAACAAAAGAAGACCCAGCCGATCAGCTGGGACTCGGAAAGCAGCGAATAGATGGGGGCGGGGCCAGCCAGAGGTGGTATTTGCCGGTTCTCCGAACTACTCAAAATTTCTGCTACCAGTTCGCAAGAACCGGTCAGAACCGGCTGAATACCACCTCTGACTAGAGGACTTCTGTAGACAGAAGGATATTTTTAGTATTATATGACAAAATCACTCTCAGAATGAAAATAAAGTAAAAGGGAGAAAATAGTCATTACCCATTATGTCCAAGCAAATGACAATTGAGTAGTACTTTTAAATATTTTATAATATCCTTTCTAGTATCTGCTATAAGGTTTTGTTTTGTAAGCTAGTAATTTCTATATGTTGAAAATTAAACATTTAGAATGTTTGTTGAGTATTTTTCAATGTTGAACTGGTTTTGTTGCTGCTGTTATTCTGTGTACTAAGATTTGTATGTTATAGCAAATATTGGTTAACCTCAGATGGTTTGTCTAAGGTCCCTAAAGTATCTGAGTCAAACAATTTTTATTCTTTTTAGACCTACTTGGCTTACCCTGGATATTTTTCATTTATGCCCTGATGAGCCTAGCATCATTAGCTTTTGTCATTATCTGTATACCAGAGACAAAAGGATATTCTTTAGAGCAAATATCCATGGAACTGGCAAAACAGTAAGTACCAAGCAATATGCACATGTATTGTACTTGTTTATATACAAGTGTATTACAGGTAGTCCTCGACTCGCTCACAACTGACCCCAAAATTTCATTTGCTAAGTGAGTTTGCCCCATTTTACGACCTTTCTTGCCACAGTTGTTAAGTGAATCACTGTAGTTGTTAAATTAGTCAAACTGTTGCTAAGTGAATCTAGTTTCCCCATTGACTTTGCTTGTCAGAAGGTCGCAAAAGGAGATCATGTGACCCCAGGACACTGCAACCGTCATAAATATGAGTTACTGTATTTTTCAGACTATAAGACGCATCAGTGTATAAGACACACCAAGATTTCGAAGAGATAAGTAAGAAAAAAAGTTTTTGTCCTTCCCGGCCCCCAGGAGCACTCTGCAGCCTCCCAAACCCTCTGCGCGCCCTGTTTTTCACCTGTTTTTGCAAAAAAAAAGGGGCACGCAGAGGGTTTGGGAGGCCTGCAGAGTGCTTCTGGGTGCTGGGGTGGGAGGCAAAAATGCCCCCTTTTTTGCAAAAATGGCCCATTTTTTGCCCATTTTTCACAAAACCAGGGGCATTTTTGCCTACCCCAGCTCCCAGAAGCATTCTGCAGGCTTCCCAAACCCTTTGCGCACCCCCTTTTCTGCAAAAATGGGCCCATTTTTCACCCATTTTTGCAAAAAACGGGGCGCACAGAGGGTTTGGGAGGCCTGCAGAGTGCTTCTGGGAGCTGGTGGAAGGCAGAAATGCCACCGTTTTTGCCAGCTCCCAGCCGCACTCTGCAGGCCTCCCAAACCCTCTGCGCACCCCATTTTTGCAAAAAACGGATCCGTTTTTTTGCAAAAATGGGACGCGGGGGCAGGGCTTCGGGAGGCCAAAAATGGCTGTATTCGGTGTATAAGACACACCAACATTTCCACCCTCTTTTAGGGGGGGCGGGGAAGTTGCGTCTTATACTCCGAAAAATACAGCAATTGCCAAGCATCTGAATTTTGATCCCATTACTATAGGGATGCTACAATGGAAACCAGTGAACCAGTGAAAACCGGTCGTAGGTCACTTTTTCAGTGCCATTGTAACTTTGAACGGTCACTCAATGAGCACGACACATCTCTCTGGATTTATAACACTTAAAAGTTACTGATGGTGATGGGCATAGGCTTGAACACGGCTATACTCACAGTTACACCATAATTTTATGCTTTGATGATTCTCTGGAGAATATCTGTGTAGCAGCCCCCAACCTTTTGGGCACCAGGGACTGGTTCCGTGGAGAAGAGATTTTTCTGCAGACCAGAGGGGTGTGTGGTTTCATGTGCTGCCTGTATCCCACAGTTAGGGCTTCGCTTGTTTGTGCGGCCCGGTTTCTGGCACACAGCGGCTCGATGCCGGTCCATGCACTAGGGGTTGGGGACCCCTGGGCTAGTGGACAAGTGGTGACATATTTTGCAGTAATAGAAAATAATGTCAGATTAAGAGTGAATAGAATTGCCAGCTACCCCCACAAGTTATGCAAGCTTGCCATCACTCTCCCGATTTCCAAACCTGGGAGTTCTCCATTTTGGCTATAACTTTTCTGTCCACATTTGGCCTTTTAAAACAATTTGAAAGAAGATGACATTCAAATAGGCTTCTTTCAAAACCTCTTTTGGGACTGGACAATGTCTTAGCAGCAGCACTGATGCAGAGATGTTATTATTATTATTATTATAGCTGCTATTTTTGATTGTTTTTAGGTTTGTAGTTTTAACATTTATAGAAAGTAGGGTTGTGTGAGACACTCTTAATTTCTTTTAACAGGGCAAGTTATGTTGTGGAGGCAGCATATTTGGCCTTCTGAGATAGCATAGGCCAGTGATGGCGAATCTTTTTTGGTTCGCATGCCAAAAGAGTGTGTGCGTGTGTGCTAGTGTGCATGCGTGTGCCCATACCCATACCCTCCGCCCGTGCGTGCGCACCCTCCCGCACATACGCACTCCCCCCCGCTGCCCCCCGTGCATGCGCACGGGCCTCAAAACAGACTCCTGAAGCCTGGGGACGATGAAAAACAGCCAAACGGGCCAAACGGAAGTTCGGAAACAAGCTTCTGGCTGGCCCGTTGGGCCGTTTTTTACCATCCCCCAGAGAAGCCTCCTGAAGTCGGGGGATGGTGAAAAATGGCCCATTTCCGGTTGGGCCGTTTTTTTGCCGTCCCCCAGCTTCAGGAGGCTTCCCTGAAGCCTGGGGAGAGCGAAATCAATCGAAAAAATGGCCAAAAATCAGCTGGCCAGCGTGCGCATGCATGCTGGAGCCTGACATAGGGCAACGCCTCACGTGCCCTCGGATATGGCTCTTTCTGAGATACACAGTATAGGGGGTTCACAAACATTAATGGAAATAAAAGTATTGCTAGAAGTAGATTCCTGATGCTTTGGTCTATTCTAGTTCCTGTTCATATATATATATTTAATATAGAAGAGTCTTAAATAAAATCAGGTAGGACCGAGAGTTTGGTAATATGTAAAGGTACATTTTTATGTGAACTGGGAGTTGCACATGGGCTGTGTGTGTGTCACACTCCCACTCTGGCTGGACCAGACCATGCATGGGGGACCTCAGTTCTGGGCTCCCCTTCTTTGACTTCATACCAGCAGCTCTTGCAAGACCTGAACCTGCTGTTGACCACCGCTCAAGGCAACTTGGAAGAGTCTTCATCTCTCTCCTCTTCCAGGGACAGAGTGGGACAGCTTGCCACAGCCAACTCACCATGGCTAACTCACCACGGCCAACTCTCTATGGGACAACTCACTGCAGGACAATTTAACAATTCTATTTAATTATTTAAAATAAAATTTAAAAAATATTTTAATTTTTGTCTTTCACATTTCATTCTGTCCCTCCTTTTGCATCCTTTCTTTAATGATTCTATTCCATCATTTCTTTGATATTAGTGTAACTCTTGTCCCACGGCGAGTTGTCCTGCAGTGAGCTGGCCACGGCAAGTGGGCCATGGCAAGTTAGCCATGGTGAGTTCGCTGTGGCAAGTTGGCCGTGACGAATTGTCATAGACCCTCCAGGGATGACCTTTCCCGGATTTGATGCTGTATCCTGGTAGTGAATGTGCGTATTCACTCCAGGCAGCCTGTGTTGTGGCCCGCCAGCAGCCTGTGCAGCCAGGGCCTTTGGAACCTCCAGCACCTCTTAGCAGTGATGAGAAAGGAGGGGCTTCTCCTTTCCTGAATGCAAGAGCATGCAGGGCTGCCAAGAGGCAGGAAGGTTTACTCCGGAGGAGGTCTCCTCGGGAGTAAGATTGGGGGCTAATTGGCCACTGCCCTAGGCAATTTTAGAACAGTCGAGGCAGCTAGCAAGTTGCAGGAAACAATAGTTTAAACTCTGATCTCTGTCGCAAGTTGCAGGAAACAAGTTTAAACTCGGATCTCTGTCGCAAGTTGCAGGAAACAATAGTTTAAACTTGGATCTCTGTCATGCCTTGTATTGTGAATTCCTGGTTCCCTGCTTTGGATTTCTTCTCAAGAAAGACTCCTGGGCATTTGGCCAAGCCTTCGGACATTCCGTGAGATAACCAGAACTAACTGCCTTTGTTTGGAGCTAAGACTGACTGAACTTAAGCCAGCTGCTAATGAAGCCGAATTAGCAGCTGACTGATGCAAGAAAGTATTGCTTATTTTGATTTTTGTGTTTGCCACTGCTAAGCCAGTTATTAGCAGTGGTTCATTAATTAAACCAAGTTCGTTCAAACGTTGTGTGTTGATACTTTTGTAACTGGGGGACAGAACAGCCTGGGCATTGAACCTCTTGCAGAAAACAGTTTTGCAATGGGGAGCCAGTTTGACATCCCCTAGGAAAAAGCTGCTTTGGAACAGAGGAAAGGTAAGACTGTAAAAGAGTGTCACACAAATTCATTAAGTATTTTAGAGTGTCATAATACCCCAAAGTTTGAGGATCTGTATGTTTAGGAGTAAATGCTTTATGTTAAAGATTGTGCTGAAAATGTTTCCTCTCTTTCAGAAAGCACGCCAAGAATCCTTTTTGTTGGATGGGCCAGCGGCAAGACCAATTGATTGGCTCAGCTATAGAACTTTCTAATAAAGGCGCCAGTGAACAGTTCTTCTAGGCAGAAGCAGAGGCAGGTGCCTGAGTCACTAAGACCAGAAGAATTCGCTTTCGTAATGGACAAGACGGTAGAATTCATAGAAATCCTGCCGCTACATCTGAATGCTTTAGCATCTTACTCTAAACTAGCTTTCTCTGATTTTTATTTTAGAGGACTTTTTGGTCAGTGAACGTTACGAAATAATGAATTTGCACATTTTAAACACAGAGCTGTCAATCTGTAAGGATATTTCTATGGAAATAAAAAAAACATGAACGTAATATAGCCAATGATACAAATATGAGAAATTTATGCAAACTTCTCTTTACGAGAGTAAAATATTTTAGTCATGCTCAGCAGACTTGTGCAACTGTACTCATCCTTTCTAGGCCTATTAGCCTAGCTCTTTAAAAGGAAGGACACAGACTATTGCTTCTTGCTAAGTCACAAACACACAAACTGCATAACAGGTAGTACTCCGGTTATGTCCATTTGTTCAGCAACCATTCAAAATTAGGTCGGCACCGAACTTGCGACTCATCCTTGAAGTTGTGGCTGTTGCAGCATTTCCGTGGTCACGTGATTGTGATTTGGGCCCTTGACAACCGGCTTGCAATTAAAATGAGTTGCCGCATCTTGCAGTCACATGATTGCCATTCGTAACTTTTTCTGTCTGTTTCCTACAAGCAAAGTCAATGGGGAAACTGCCAGGGAAAATCACAAATTGCTCCCGCAGCCGTGCTCTGCAGCACCTGCCCGTGGCACCTTCCTACCCTCCTGTGCCTGCCCGGGACACCCACCTGCCAATGCTCAATAGTGCCTGCCCATGGTACCTATCCACCTGTAGCTCTCACCTGCCGGCCTGCTTGCCTCTCCTGTTCCCATGTTGTAATCATGTGAGGTCCTTGTTTAATAACCTGTGTCATTCTGGGGTTAAGACAGCAGTTGGGACTGTGGGGATTGCAGTCCCAACTTAGCAATGCAGTCGCATGACTTCACACTCTGACCACATTACCAGTGACAGAAATTCCAGTCCCATTGAGTTATCATAGCCTGAGGACTACCTGCTTGGCAATCTATAATGGCTGCCTAAGAAAATCTACCCTAAGGTCATTAAATCTGGGCAAATGGCCAGATCTGGATATAGGAAGCTGTGGTTAAATTTGAATATAGTATTCAATTGTGGTTTAGAGTTACTTGCACAAGCTTATCTGAAAACTTCCCTTTCTTCCTGGAGATGGAAAAATCTGATTTGTGGTTTAAATTAAACATTTTCCTTTCTTTTTCAAGTGGTATTGACCTTAAATTATGAAATTTTTTAAAAGCAGAGAGTTATATATATATTTAAAGCAAACCAGTATTCAAAGCCAGATGGTTTAAATCATGTTTTGTTGTGATTTGTCTGTTGTAGAACTCAAAAAATTACAGCACAGGGCAACCAAAACGAGAAAGGGTCCTGAGCGATTCCCCTTAGAGAAAGTGAAAGCTTTTTACCGTATCTTTGAATAAAGACGAGTAAGGATAGAAATCATGATGGATGTTGAGAACATGTTTGCCTGAACTGTGGTATTAGAAATCATGGCCATCCAATAGAGCTGAATGGTGGGAAGTTTTGCGCTCGCTGCTGTGGGTGGCCTTTCCACAGGCATTTGTTGGCTATTGTACAGGAACACTGGCCTTGCAATGCCATTGATCTGAATCAATGCAGCTCTTCAGTGTTCTGACCTAGCAATATGCTGGGCTAGTTTAAGGCAAGAAATAAGGACTTCCAGTTTCCTATTTATGTTCACACCACAGAATGAGCAGAACGGATAAGAACTTGAGGTTTTTCAAGACATATCCTCTAGGTTTTTCAAGACATATCCTCTACTGTTGAACTACGGTTTGCTGTTATGCTTGAAAACAACTTCTCTGTTTTAGATTGTACTGACTAGAGGTTACATCAGCCTTAAATAATTAACCAAAACCTCTCGGGGTACCGCCTCACAATTTTAAGCAGATTAGGAAATTCAAAGAAAAAGAATAGTGTCTTGTTTTAATGGATGCTTAAATGTGGGGTGGGTAGTTTAGCAGACTCGAAGCCCAGATATGACATAAGGCAGTTGGAGGCTTTATCCAGTGTACTCTCATGTGAAAGAAACAGCATGTTTTTGCCAGCTGCATTACAACCACGGAGGAGGAAAATCTGAAAACCTCTATTACTTATCTCCTCCTCCTTTGGAAATGATCCTCTTCCTGAATGGCCCAGCAATTCTCTGGGTGGAAGCATTTCTAGATATGGCAAGTAGCAATATGATGGGAGGACAGAAGTTCAAGACTTACATTAGACTACATCAAAGTACCTGCAGGGCTGGTGAGTTGCCTGCTTTTGTGTCGAGTCCATGAAGACTGAATCTTTTTTTCCCTATTAGATTTCAGATTAAGAAATGAAATTATGGCTATACTAGTCTTGAAACATCTTTTAATTTTGGATGGGAAAAGACGGATGTTTTAACATTAGTATGTAGGCACTATGAATCAGCTACTTGTAACCTAAAGCACCTCGTAGACCATTACTGCTGCTCCTCATCTTTGTCCCCTACTAAACTAATAACCCTTTTCAAATCACTGGCTGCAATCACATATTTTACTATAAAATTATAATGTAGTCTGTCTTAATTTTTGCTTGGTATATAACATGAATTGAACAACTGTGGTCTGAAAGCCATAGTTTATGGCTTAAGAGTTGTGTAAACCAGGCTACTGTGATTTTAAAAAAAAGATTAAAACAAATCGTTGCTTAGTATAATGTGGAGGCCCAATCAACGGAGAAATGTTCCTGGTCTTCTGTAATTGTGGGCCAAAAACAATTCCTACCTCATTTTAAAAGCCCTTAAGTGTTCTCTTCAAACCCCTGATTGCTAAATACCCGCTTATATTGATCTGGACTTTATTTGTATGGGAATGTTCTCTCTGGTTTTCTGAGTTTCTTTCCATATAGTTATGAGGCCCACATGTAACAACTTTTCTGTTTAGCAAAATGCATCACTGACAATTTTGAACAGCAGAGTCCCACTGTCTCACTACTGTATGAGTCACTTTTGTGCAAATGAATTCATATGAGAAACAGAATACTAAACATTTTAAGCAATTTACTACATGTATGTAAAACAATGTTTTCCAATTGGAATAAAAACTTTATAAAGGTAGACTAAAAATTTAGACAGCTACATTTTGAGATAGCAGATTAGATGATGTTGCTAGTTTAATATGAAAATATTTGGGTACACTTCCTGCATTTTATTTGTTTCCTCTAGGCCACAGTTCTCAATCTTGACAACTTTTAAGATGTGTGAACTTCAACTTCCAGAATTCCCAGACCGCATGCTTCTGGGAGTTGACTCTAGGCCAGGGGTCTCAAACTGGCGGCCCCTGCAGGCTGGATGCGTCACGTGCAGGCCACGCCCACCCCAGCTCCGTGAAGGGGGAAAACGTTGCAAAACATCACGTGACGGCAATGTGACGCGGCGAGTTTGACACCCGTGCTCTAGGCAATCTAATCTCTTTCCCCTCAAATCAGGTTGATGACATCTAGTTTATACAATATAACTCTTTCAACAGTTGCTGCTCTTCTTTAATGGGGCAGAAAAACCTCAGAAAATTTTGAGCACCGCATAGAAATGAGTTCATTGATTAATAAAGTGCACCAATAGTTTACACCCAATATACAGTATGTCTGAATGCAATGGATAAATTTGTAAATATTCAGTGCTTTTTAACTTGCTGTACTCATTGCAACTTCTATCAGATCAACTTGAAACTTGGCACAATTGCACTCCAGCTCGTCAGTCTAGGAAGTGTCACTTTTATAAGCGATACACTTTTGAAATGTAAATTATGACTAATTAAAAGTTAATGTAGAGGGTGCAATCGTTCTATCATTCTTATTTATCTCCATACTTTTTCATACATACGATGCAGTTATCTTACATAAGTTTCCAAAGAAGCAATTAACAAATTATGAAGACTAGATGATTAGGGGTGAGAGCTTGGTATAGTGGTTAGGAGACCATGACTTCTAGTTGTGCCTTAGACACAAAAGCAGCTGTCTAACTTTGGGGGAGTCCTACCCTCTCAGCCCTAGGAAGCAGGCAATGGCAAACCATTTCCAAAATCTTGCCAAGGGAACTTGTCCAGGCAGTCACGAGTCACACATGACTTGATGGCACACACATAACAAAAAGATGATAATCAACATTAGCTTGCAGTTATGGGGGTACTCTTCCTAGTTCCATCGTAATTATTATTAGATATACGCATAATCATTGCTTCCATGTTTCAATCTGTGTGAGTAGATGCCTCTCAAAAGGTGAGCCTGCTTACTTGATGAAAATGCTCTAGGAAGATATATTTAGCACACTTTCTGGTTGGAATAACACGATGTCTATTTATATCCAGTCCATTTGTATCCTCTCCCAAAGCACAATTTATATATCATTTTTCCAGCAGACCTCCAAAGTTCTCTCATGACATTTGAACAGTATTTTAAAAATAGTTTGAAAAAATATGCCAATGGGATTTTTATCTGCAGGACTCTGCTGAATTTATTTCAGTCTGAAGTGGAAGCTGAGAACTGAATACATGGTATTTGCAATATTCATATCAACATTTATTCCTTTTTGAGGCTTAGATATGAAAAAGAGACATCTGCATTTTTACATATTTATTGTATATGATGAGAGTAGCATCTTCATTCCAATTAAAATTTAGTAATACCACTCATCTGTACCAATGCACATGTACTGAGAGACTCAACATTGGCTTTTGAAGTCCCAAGATTACATGTCAAAACCAAGCTTTCTTACATGTTAGAATAAAAAACAAAAAACAAAAATGAAGTACTATAGCAGTATTTGGCAAGTGTGGACAATTTTTTAGAAGTAGCTAAAGGTCTACATCAATTAAACTTTTTTCCTGAAAAATAACACTAGTCAATGGAAGTAATTCACAGCAGTTTTTTAAAAAACCAACCAAAACTGTATCTGAATTATGGACACAGTAAACTGATTCTACTAACATCAAGTGCTATCATGGTACTTCTATCTTTACTGAATACAATGTTCATTAAAATCTGTTATGATCCAGAATGTGCCCTTACTGAGCAAAGCAGAAAAAGATCAGCCAACCTCTGCATTTACTTACAAATACATTGCAGAAAAAAGTGTCTGTCCTTTGTACACATATGTATCTGTCATTCACTTGAACCTAGTCTGCTATTGACCACTTTACACACGCACACTAAAACTGGAAGAAAAAAAATTGAACAAAAGATTACACTAATAATGCTCTAGTTACTTTGCCAATATACAATGGTTAATTGAAAGGGGAAAAGGAATGTAACAGAACATGTATGAAGGAAGGTTTTGCAGACTTTTATTTGTGCATGTTTGTCCGGTGAAAAAGGTAAATGTCTACAGCTTCTTTGGTGCCCAACAGTCAGCATACAAAAATGTAAAAGACTATTAACAAATAAAAACACAAGCTCAACCTAAAGAAGTATTTCCAAGGTTAGTGCATATCATGACAATTCTGCTTATGAACACAGAAATCACTGCAGAAATAAATAGAATGTCTTGTAAAAAGCAGCAATTTCATATTTTTTTGTAAACTTTTGTTTTTACAATACAGCACTGTTCAAAATAAAATCCAAAAAGGACTGGAGTTTATCACTGTGGCCAAGAGTTTGTACCTTCTCAGCTGTCTTGGTCCAGTTAATCCTTTTTTCTTTACCCTTTTTTCTTTTTGCTTTAAGTCCAATATGCAGCAGTCTTATAAAAGGTGCTTGGTTAGTTCACCTAACCGTGAAGTGGCAAATTATAAAATTTCTTTCCTGCTCTCAAACACATACGGGTAGATCTGTTCCACTGCAGTGGCAACAGCTTTTACATTTGGCCCTAAGAATAAACGGGAAAAAAAGGATCAGAAGAGAAACATGAACCAAATCTTTGAAACGCCTAAACTTTATTAGTGGAAGTTAATACTTACGACAATTGTTTTCTCCAATATTCTAAAAGTGAACAATTCCACCACTACTGAAGCAGAAAATGAAACTAGTCTGAAAACATTAATTAAATTATACATCACACACATCCATATACCTCCTAGATGGATCTCCGCTCTTCTCACATTGAAGACCAGCTTGTACCATAAACTCAGAAGAAAAAAGTGCAAATTCAGCAACTGATTTCGCCATATTTGCTACTTGCACTTTATATTGTTATAAATTACCTGTTATCATCAACGGACACCTAACACTCCAACTCAAATTAGACCTTAATATAACTATTTATCTTGTTTTTCTTCAATTATAAGTCCAGAAAATCTTCACTGGGATCCCAACATGTAGGAATCAAATTCTTATTTCTTCTCAGCAAGACTGAACAAAATTGTTACTTCCCCACAGTTGCTAAAGTATAAAAAAAGAATGTTCCCATTGTACAATGGGATATTTATTCTGAAAGTGTGTAAGTCACAAGCAGAAAGAAAGGGAGATGTAAGCCTTCTTCCATCATATGCTACATTCCTGATTAAAAAACAGTATTTCCCCATGTGCTCATAATTAAATTGGATGTGTAACTAAACTACTTCTTATAAGAAACCAGTTCTTTGTCAGTTATATTGATTTATGGATGGACTACTGAATTTAATACCTGAAACACCTAATCATGACAAATTAACTGATTTCACTCAATTATGTTCCTGTTTTTATCTGTTGGATTTTCAAATTTCAATTTATTAGACTTTCAGTCTAAAATTTAATTTGATTGATTTTATTCAAATGTCACTTGTCACACAGGATAGATGATACCATTTTAATGGGAAAATAAGATGTTATGTGATCTACAAAAATGATTATACAGGATCTACACTTAAACATAATTTGTTTAAAAACAAGAACATGGCACTCTTATTTAGTACTGGGGCCAATCCTAAAAGAAATATTGCCTTCTATGGATTTTCATATAGTCTTGCAGACTAGAATTTCTATTTCTGCATCTATTAATGCTATATGAGGTATTGAGGAATCTAGTATCATATCATTATTTTCTACCAATTAAATAGTGACTCCATATTTTTATAGCTTAGTTTCACAATACTTGAATGTGTAACTCTTTAGTTTTTTTTTGCCAACCACAGAATCTATAAATAATCTACAGCTTTCCTTATGTAAAATCTCTTTACTTTCTCTTTTTTATGTTCTCTACCTAAGCATAAGCTATGTTTTACTCAATGCAAGAGATCTGAATTTTAGCTATATTGTCAGAGAAGGTAAGAAAGAAGTAATTTGGAATTAATCCAATCTACAAACTACTGCCTTGGAATTAGAGCTAGCATTTATAAAAACGTTGGACCTGTTTTTAGCTGTCATTCCCACATCTCCATTCTAACACCAGCTATGCCAAGCGAAGAATTATATTAAATTAGATTTTTGAAAAACTCTTTTGTAGCACATTGTTTGGTCTTAATAAAGGTAGTTTTTTGTTATTGTTTTCATGGTTATACGTCTATCTTTAATTACCTAAGGTCCCATTGCTAAGGAAGATATTTATTCACAAAAATGAATGAGTACCTGTAACTGTGATACTTCCTGTTGAAAAAATCTGTAAAGTAGCTCTAAGTGTTTTTATTCTGTAGCACACTGCAGGATGAAGCTCTGGTTCATAACTAGGAAATAAATAAACAAAACCTATTTCAAAAATAAATCCCAATATAAAAACATAAAATAATTTTAATTTGTTCTATTCAAATTAAAAGAGTTTCAATTTGTATCGTATAATAATACTATTAAATTGGACTATACCTGGCATGGGGTCGGTTGTTTTTTGTAAATTCTGGCAATCTGACTTCAAACGGCATGTTGCATACTGCTAAAACATTGACAACTTTAAAATCTGTAAAAATCACCTTTTTGAAGGAGAAAGAACATGTGGAGATAGACATATTAGAACACTTTTGAAACTTAAATAAAGGGGTTATATAAATTTTTGTCTCATTTCAAAGAAGCCACCAGTTGATTCCTGTAACTATGATTAGAATGTGCTTTTTAGCATAAGACCTTTTTGAGAAAATAAGTTAACATATTTTAGTCAACAGAAAATTATTTCAGTAATCAACTTCGTATAATTCAATTAAGTTGCTGCAATGGCAATCAAGAATTACTAATGTTCCCGAAAACTGAGAAATATTCTGTAATTGTCTTTTTAATCATATTCCTGTTTCACAGCAAACAAATCTTCATTAGAAAGTACTGAATTTGAAGCTGCTATCTTTTAAAAAAGAGTGATTCTATTTTTCCATTTTGCTTTTAGAAGTATTTAATTTACCTTGGCTAAAAAGAATTAAGAAACCAAGCTTTTTAAAAGGGAACTGCTTGAAAGCAGTTTTTGGCAGGAGCCATATGGAGTAACGTGGCATTAAACAAATCCCTAAAATCCACATGTATCAGTTCTTCTAATAATTAACGCAAAATATAACACCTATTCATTTATTCCTATATATAAGAACATGACAATATATAAACCAACACTAATCAATTATTGGGATAGGGTGGGGGAACATCACATGTATGAGAGACTGCATCTGCAAAGAGTGCCATTTACATCAATATTTCTCAACCTCAGCAATCTTAAACTGTGTGGACTTCTACTCTCAGAATTCCCTCAACTAGCCTGGGAGTTGAAATCCACACATCTTAAAAGTTGATGAGATTGAGAAACATTGATTTAGATTATTTTTAAGACCAGCTATATTGTCAGGAGAAGTGCCCCCCACACCCTACTGCACTTTGTGAAAGAATGCATTTTGCTTCTTAAAACACATACACACACACTCCTGCATCCACACATACAATGCACCTGATGTCAGAATACTATGATTAAATTCTATTTACTAGCCAGGCCTTCACCTTTGAATTATATAATGTCAAATTGAACACACTGTTATTTTATTGCAAATAAAGTATACACCCCTCTTTCCTTTTAATAAACTACTTATTTATATTTGGATTTATACTTGGTAGTCAGAGTTGGTAGCTGAGAAAACATTTTATAATTGACATTTCGCCAAGTAATAGCATACAAACCAACAGAGACAAAATGAACAGAACAGGGAACGTAGAGGTGGGAGAAGACTTGCTCTTAGCACTGAGTTTTTGCAGGGAATGTATGTAAAGCCGTGATGTTCCTTCAATTCTTTTTGCATTCTGTTCCTTTCTTTTTATAGTAAAGGATCTAAGCATTTTTTGCAATGACTCAGCTGATGAGAGAAACTTTCCTTTTCAAAGAAATTGATGAAAAGAAAGAAAAAACAGTTTTTTGACCCCATTTTGTTTTGTGGTGTTTTGCCTGGAACGCACAGGATTCGTCAGAGAGGAAAAGGGTTTTAATTGCTAGTAAGTAAAGTCTGCTGACTTTCTAGAAACCGAGCCAATAAGAAAAATCTTTGAATGAGAACAGGAAGAGAGGTGTCACAATTGACTAATAAATCAACATATATTTATTTCACTAGAAAAATTACCTGAAAACCTAGTTTCTGCAGACTACGGGCTAGTCGTCTGGCACCAAATTTTGCTTCTTCTTCACTAGAGTTCAAAACAAACAAATAAACCAGTTAGGGGATTATGCAATTAAGCATTACTAATACATAAATGATTTCATTAAAAAGCAATAAAATATAGATTAAGTATACCTTGTAGCTCCTGTGCAAATTACTTTCCCTGAGGACCAAATTGTTGCTGTAATCCTGGGTTTCCTAAGCTTCATTAATACTTTCTGAAATTAATCAGGGAAAAATAAGTTGAAAAACCTAACAAAAGATCTAAATGCTATCATTTAGAAAGATTCAACATGAAGTTTCACTTCTGCAGTACTCTACACTGGGGGAAAAACAAAAATGTTTCTTACTAGCGCATAGTTTGTTTTTGTTTTTGAAACAATTAACGCCAATAAAAAGGCAATATTTTAAGCATTTATTTTACATTACAGATGACAAGAAGATAACTGCTTAAATCTAATGCATCAAAAGGATACTAGGCTAAGGAAGCCTATGATAAAGTGTTATCTTTATTTTCAACTTTTAGATAGGCAGTATATAACTATACCACACAAGAAAAGTCTGAACCTCAACACAGTAACAAATTTTCTTCCTTTCTCTAAGTATTTTAATCAAAATTGTTTCAGCTCTTGAATCTCCTGCAATTAATTCTTATTACTACAGTTGTTTAGGCATGATGTTTTACCAACAAAACAATATTTATTTGCAAACAAGTTACACATTACAGGTTACTTGTGGACAGAATTCTAATTATACAAGCAATTCACGTGAACAAAGTATCAGCTATATAAATGTCTAATATTCATCAATCTGATTTTTTTAAACTTTGCAGAAACGATTATATTTCAGAAATTCAATTCTGAAGCCAATATAAACAAATTGTGGTTAAAATCCCTGTTTTAGGTCTTTTCCCCATGCTGACATTTCATTTCTCAGCTGCTCACTTTAAAACAGTAACACAATTAAAAAATTAAAAAAAAAACATTTCATAATACTAAAATCAACATCTATTTCAACTAGAAGAGCAGCAAGACCATTTCAGGGTATAAATAAATGCATCTATTAGCTTTTCAGAAAGCTCGCACTAATGGTGCTGATGTACCCCAGATAGCAAGTTACTCCATGTGTGTGGAACTAGTATATAAAAAGCTCTCTCTCTTATTTTAACCATTCAATTATCTCCATTAAGTATGCCAAGAGAGCCTTCACTCCCGGCCCTGAAGTGCAGGCAGATTGATAAAATGAAGATAGTCCTTCAAGCAATTTGGTTAAAGTACTGAAGGTTTTAAGGGTAAGATCTAGCACAATGATTTTGTTTTTACTATATACACTAGAAGTGTACAAAACATCTCAAATCTGAAACAGATTGCTCAAGTTTGATATACTGCTTATTGAATTAAAAATCACCATCTTGTTCACTTGTTATGAATGCAATGCAACAATTAAAATCTGAAAACCCATATCACAATAAACTAACTCAATCTAAAAAGGCCTGGCTGTAGAGGAAAAATAAAATTCCTTTAAAAGGCTTAGGGGCTCCCAATGGAGTACCTTCCATAATTTGGGAATAACACTGAAGACGCTCTCCCGAATGCCTGACAATCGAATTTTGGACACTTAGCGTGTCTTTTGGGAACCCATTTACAATTTATGTCTTTACTACTGACACACTGTAAAAAAAAATTCATCCGTATTACCGAATAAATTCTCTAAAATGTTTTGTTATGTAGAGCTGTTTATAGAGTTTCCAATATTCGTGAGATAATTCTAAAATTAAAATAGTACTTACCCCAACGTCACGCTTGTATATCACATTTGCTCCCTCCAAAGCAATCTTTCGCAAATTTAAATGACATCTTGTTCGGAAGACACAGACCACATTTGTGATTAAAATATCCAATGCAACATCACTCTCTGCATCCATTGGGGTGATTTAAAACACAGATTCCCAGCACCATACCATGAAAGATCACATCCTGAGGGTAAGATACATTAAACAGATATCAAAAAGTATAAAAGTATGTTTAACTCCCAAAATGAAGTCCTAATTTGAAAAATAGCATCTTCCCAATAGACCAAGGGTGTCAAACTCAAGGCCTAGGGCAGTGGTGGCGAACCTTTTTAGGCTCACGTGCCAAAAAGGGGGGGCGCGCTCGCGCGCGCTTGTGCCCACACCCATTCCCTCCCCCCCCACACATGCGCACAACACCCCCCCATGCTGCCCCCGCGCATGCACACACACACACATCCCCGCGCAAAGGCTTACCGGAGCCTGGGACGACGAAACCGGCAAACCGGAAGTGCGAAAAAACGCACTTCCGGTTTGCCGGTATGCTGTTTTTTGCACTCCGGAGGGTTCAGGGAAGCTCCCTGAAGCTCCGGAATGCAAAAAACTACAAAACGGACAAACCGGAAGTGTGGAAAAGTGCACTTCCGGTTTGTCCGGTTTGTAGTTTTTTGCATTCCGGAGCTTCAGGGAGCTTCCCTGAACCCTCCGGAGTGCAAAAAACAGCACACCGGCAAACCAGAAGTGCGTTTTTTCGCACTTCCGGTTTGCCGGTGGGCAACCCTCGCGTGCCGGCTTCTATGGCTCCGCGTGCCACCTCTGGCACGCGTGCCATAGGTTCGCCACCACGGGCCTAGGGGCTGGATCTGGCCCGTGGGGTGCTTAGATCTGGCCCGCAGGGCCGCCTTGGAAACAGCAAAGGACTGGCCCGTGGTGCCTCTGCTAGTAAAAATGTTTTCACTGCCGTTTTCACTGGCAGAGGGTTGCAGGAGGCTGTCGCAGCTGAAAACGGAGCTTTCGCTGGCAGAGCACTCGGGCCACCACAGATGCCGACACAAGTGACGTTGAGCTGGCCATGCCCACACTGACCACGCCCACTACAGCCCCGCCAGGTCAAACACAACCCTGATGCGGCCTTCAATGAAATTGAGTTTGACACCCCTGCAGTAGACAAATGTTATGTGTGTGTATGCATGCGTGCATATGTGTGAACGTTTAAATTACATTTCATTACAATTTTTTTTACAACAGTTTGATCTAAGGACATTGATATCCATTTAATGTATAGATATTAAAGTTAATGTGATTTTTTTAGCCAACCAAAACTGTTAAACATACCATCATCTGCAAAACACAGTACATAGAATTCTTTCAAACAACAAGGTTAACCCTGGAATTGTTTTATTTATAATTTAATTTTCCAGAGCTTTTTCTTTTTCAATCTTTTTGTTATTACAATTGTTTGAAATTATTATTGCTTCACGAATACTTTTCCTTTCATTAGTTTAATACATTTTTGAAAACAATGTATTGAACTAATTTAAACCAATTTATACCTATTAAGATATTGCTAAACATAAATAATGTCCATAATAAATCATTTTCTGTATTAGTTAGCTATAAATCTATTTTCAACATTCTTGAAAAAAAGTTTTGTATGCTTCAGATTCACCTTTTATTTGTATTCATACACATTTTTTCAGGGTGTATCATCACCAGTCTTAAAAAACTTTCCCAGCATAAGACAAACATGATCCTTAGTCATTTAGACTAAGGAAATTACAATCCTGAATTTATACTGTTTCCATGTCATAAGAATCTGAGAGACAGAAACCTAACTGACTTGTTAATGTTTTTCTGCCTCCTGTGAACATGGCAGAGAGAAATACTGTGAAATTCAGTTTTTCTATGCAATACGATCTTTTAAATTATGAAATATATTCTATCACAAGTGTAAAATTTATATTTTTGTTCTTTTATGCAGAATAAATTATACCACTGCATTTGGACTTAATTGGAGCTTGTTCATAGTAGACAGCATCATGCCCAAAGTTACAGCATAGCAAAAATACAGATGTAAAGAATGGAAATTGGAATTGCATTCTCATCTTCTTCCAGAAATGGGTGAGATTTACTGATCAAGAAGTTATCTTAAATTATCATTGAAAAATCTAAAAGCATTCTAAAATGAACACAAAATAACAGTGTAATCTGCATTCTTTAGAGTTATCCTAAATTGGAATTTCTAACAATTATTTTTCAGCCATTAAGATCTGCCTAAATGAAGTCTCAAGTATCTGAATTAGGTAAATATTTAACTATTCCTTAACTAGCTGACCTTAAATTACAAACAAGAATGAAGTGAAAAATGATTATATGAATTTTTGAAATCCAATACCTATCACTCTTAGCCAATACTAAGAACAGGCAATTCAGTAACAACTGATGGTTCTCACACTATTCACAACTTTCTTTTGGCTCAAAAATTTATTTCAAAATTCAAAACTAAGAAAAAGACCATCTGGTAGTTCAAGATAGCAGCTGGGGAACTGAGAGGAAAAAAATAATATAAATCTTTTATTGGAGGAAAGGATAATACAGGAAACCTACACAAGTTCTGGATACCATTTCCTGAAAGTGCTTTCTGCAAGTTGGCAAGCAGCTGTCCACTAAAAATATTTCATTTCCCACCAAATACAGTGATTTATTCCTGAACTCAGATATGTGTGAACATATACACAACTTTCTTAATTATACTCTCACTGATTCATAAAAAATACTTCTACATTTTTTCTCTAGGATGCTATCATAACTTTCAGAACTGCGGATGGAAAAAGCATGTAATAAGATCCAATAATATTCAAAGGGCTGGATGCTCTGGAATACACTCAAAGTTCATCTACAATATTACCATCTTCCAATTAAGAATATTCATCAGAGTTACTCTCTAATAATTTTCAAGGCTTGTGTATTACTTCTATATTCTAAAGGAACCAATTCCTTCTTTTGATGATTGGCATGCATTTCAGCTTAAGAACTGACTCTGATTATATGAGCTTCACTCCATTGGAGTGTTTCAAATGGGTTGATAGTGGCAAAACAGAATTCACTTGTTTTGGCCTATTGTCATCGCTGCAAGGGCCAATACTCAAGGAGTACAGGACAGAAGCAGTTGTGTAAACTCCCCTCCACATAGTACAACAGCTCAAGGCTAGCAAGATTTTGTTGTATATTCACCCCATCTAGCTCTAAATTTTAATATTGCATTACAGTTTAATTGCTGTACAGAGATGATAAGAGTTCAAGACAAGGTGAACAAAATGCAAGTCACCTAATGAGAGGCATTTATTTCAAGTTTACAATGTTATTTGAGGGAGAAGTTATTTGAATGAAAGATATAAACTTGAATGTACACATCCCAATTCTAGAATACCTCAAGCTTTGCCTTTTTACAGTAGAAAATATATGGGGGAAGGTGACTGATATTGATTGGAGAAAAAGTTTATTGCATTCTAAGAGAGATCCAATAATAAAAAAAACAGAGCTCCTAAAAATGGGAATCCCAGATTTGTGAAAGGGAGCAAATAGGTCTTTCCAGAGCAGCTCTACTACAGTATATCCATGTGTTTTCTAGAATGTGACAACATTTCTAAACCTGAAATTCATTTTAATTCATTTTATTTTTCCCATCCTGTTCTATGGACTCCAGATTCAATTGTTGGTGGGTTTTCTGAGATTGGGGAGGGGGGGAAGGGGGGAGAATGCTGTTTTGCACTTTAATTTCAATTATGCTTTTCTGAGTGATTAAGATTATTTGAGTATTATTTATAATGCAATTAATAATCTGCTTTTCAATATACTTTCTCAGAAACAAAGGAGTTGAAAACAAGTAAACAATAAAACCAGGCAGGCAGATAGCTACAGTGGCCTACTAAACATGGCTAAAGTACAAAACAGGAATTTAAATCCACTATTCAGACTTCTGAAATGCTGCAGCAAACAGGGGAAAAAACAATTCAAAATGCAACAAATATCTGGTTTCTCAGTCAAAAAGGCTATCTCGGGTCACCATCCATGTAACTTCAAATGGCAATTGGACTCAAAGACAATGGATGAAAATTATACGGGATGCAAGAAATAGTACCTATTGAACAATGTGTTGGTACAGAATAAATGTAGCTACCTAAATGATGAGATGGTTTCTATCAAGCCAGGTTACCCAACAGCTGTATTTTCTATAAACTGGAGTTTCTTTAGAAGAAGTCCTGCATATGTCACATTACAATAGAAAACCGTCTACAGAAGTTACTGCAACGTGGATAGCTATATCCAGGCTCTATTTAAAGGGCGTTATTTTAAAAAAGCCTCTGGTAAAAATAGGATGCATAGCATTATGAAGCATTATGGGATGAGAGACCATTGAACACCTCAGTCTCCCCTTGGTATGAATGGTGTATGTTGGTTTTTTTATTTTAAAAATTGTTTTTATGATTGTATTTTTAACTATATTATAGCTGTTCTCGTATACATTGTACGCCGCCCTGAGTCCCCCGGGAGTAGGGCGGCATATAAGAATTGCTAAAATAAAAATAAATAAATAAACCATTCACCCCCCAAGTAGCAAGATATAAATCTGGGCCTCTGTAGAGTCAACACTATGAGGAACTGAACTGGATCTCTGCGCGGATCCATTTCACTTTCTGCCTCCAGGGGAGGTCACAGAGCGCAGCCCTGGATTAAGAGAAAGAAGAGCAACGGGTGAAATGAAAAGAAGGGCCTTCAGCTTATTTACTTTTTATGAACGTGAGTCACTGAGGTTGCCAGGAAACAGAGAAGTGCCTGCGGAGGACGCTGTTTCCTCCTCCTGCTGCTGCTGGCTGTTTCCCAGGGAGGACGAATAAGGCAGCCATTCCCAACCCCGTTAAGCGTCCAGATTTCTTGGGCTAGAGCTCTCTCCTCATCGCCCTTGCCAGCATGGCTGTTCCTTCCCCCACTCACCCCCCCACCCAAAAGGGCACACTGCGTTGAAGGCAGGGTGGCTTATGGCGTTGTATTCCCCTTCCCCGCAGCCGAAACGGGAAGGAAGATGGGAGAAAGCTCTGGAGCAGATGCGGAGGGAGGGAGGGAGGAGGGAGAAGAAGAAACGTAGCAGCCTCCACTTTTGCACCCAAACCAACTCTTCGGCCCTTCCTGGGAGCAGAAGCCTGCCTTCCTCCCCCACCCCCCACCCCTCTTCAGCTCTTCCTCCATCTCAAGATGCCAGACGGAAAAGGAGGGGGGGGGGAACCCACCCCGGCACTTCTGACCCCGCTTCCCCGTAGGCTCGCGTGCAACGGTTCGCGGCACGAAGACCGTTACTGACGTACAGCCCCGACGGCCTTTCCGCCTCTCCTCTGGCTCAACGGCTTCCGACAAGAAACGGCCGCTAAGCGACCCACAGACGTTCGGCAACCGCCGCCGCCGCCGCTTCTCCTGACGGTTCCGGGTTTCCAGGCCGCCGAATCTCCGCGACACAATAAAACATCACAAAGCGCGCGAATACCATAGACGGCACCCCCATCTCCGCTGCCTAGAGCGGCAACCGGATGTTCTCCGCGTGCACGATCCTTCCGGTTTAAAGTCTCTGCTAGTTTGTTCGATCGGCTTACTTTCTTCGAGAGTCCGAAGCTTCCAATGCAAATCGAGAAGGGGGAGGGCGTGGTCAGGGAAGAGCAATCGCGTTTCCCCCCCCCCCGCCCTCGGGGCTTTCCCGGCTGATTTCTTCAGCAGGCGGACGTAGCTGAAGGCTAATAGTAATTTAATAACTGGCTGTCGCTAGATGACAGCAGAATTCAGAGTTTTAGATATGCCGTCTGCCGTCTAGCACTTATCCAAGTGTTTAATATAGCTCCCCTTCTGGAAATAGGGAGCAATATTTCTCTTCTTTTTTCCTTCCTTCCTTCCTTCCTTTCATCATTGCCCCATTTCAGTAATAATTATGATAATAATATCAATATCTTAAAGAAACTGGACAGTGTCAGCATTAAGAGTTATCCATGAAACATGATTTGCAAGCAGCAGATATTGTCATTTGAACATTTACTTTCCTCCAAATGTTCTCTGTATGGAGAAATGTAACTCTGTAACAAATGCCTCATCTAGAAACATTACTTTCTAAGAACATGGATATGGGTACTTTAAAATTTTCAAAAAGTGAATTTTTTACATCTGTTGGTCAATTTTGATCCAGAACACAGCACCAGCTAAACCAAGAAAAAACCAGGAACCTAATGCTAGGTTCAGTTGTCCCTTATGCATTTTATGAGAACGGAAAACAAATGCATTTATTAAAGTGTATTGTGGATTGCATTGTACTAAATACATTATCTGGATACTAGTTTTTCATTCTTAAAAAGCAAGCATTTTCTACCTAATGTGATTGCAGATCTGATTGAAAACATTTTGTATATATATAAATTTTAAAAATACCATACAATATTAGAGAAAACTAATTTTAATTTCCCTCCATGGGTTTGTTTGTTTGTTTGTTTGTTTGTTTACGTGATAGAAAAATATACCAAGTATGAGTGCCACCCTGTGGCATTTTAAAAAAACAATTGAAATATTTAAATGTTTATCTTTTTAAATTCTTGGATAAGACACCATATGCTATAGATCCTAAAGTTGGTACAATTTACTTTTGAATTTTTTTCCAAGCAAGCTGGAATATTTTTCTGCATTTTTCTTTATAATACCTCTATTAGGTTTTGATATCATATATTGAAATATTAAGGAAAGGGAATGGCAAAACATATTAAAAGTGATAAAATATATACATCAAACAAAATTAACAAAGGTGACCTCTGGCTTCCTTTTAAGACAGAGATATTAGCAATACAACCACCTCTCTCTTAAGTTTTGCCCTTTTTCATAAAGAAAATTGCTTTTAGATATTCTGTTAAACATTTTGGTAAATATTCAATTATAGCAGTGAGTATAAAAAGAAATCTATATTCAATTCATATCAAAAATGTTTTGTTGCATTTGTTGGAATTTCTGCAGATAAAATTGTGTCTCTTAAATGTCTATGTGGAAAAAGTATAATTAGTACTGGTAGTAATGTTTGCATGTTGCTTCATTTCTAACTCAGCAGTTGTTAGATAAACAAGCCTTTAAAGGGTGAAGACTGGCTTCCTGTTTCAGCTGTGAAATTTACAAGGATTTCTGCAGATCAGCCATGAGATTTGAAACGCTTCTATGCCCTTTAGAACTTGCATGTTTTCTTTCTTGTGCCCTACTGTATCCTGACCCTAAAGCAGAGATGGACAATTATTTTTCTGTTAAAGTTGTATTCTCTGTGAGGGGATGGTAAAGCCTGTACCAAAATTAGATAAGGTGTCCTTCCCCTCTTTCTACTTTTTCCTTTATGCAAGCAGACTTTTGGGGAAAGTATATTCTTGCCAAAAGTTTGAAACAAACACTACCAGACAATTTTCCCATCCCATCCATCATTCTGTCTGTTTTAGTCCCCCCCCCCTCTGCTTCCATCTCTCCGCCCAACCCCCAGTAAATTGAAAATCAGTTTCCTACTCCATTTCAGCTATAGTTGCTGAAGATTGTAACACTGTGGCTTCTCCTTCTAGCTTATTGAATTTTGACTATCAAAATCCTAACCAATGAATATGGAGAGACAATGCACACGCTTCTGATATTATTAGATTGCAACTCTTAGTAGCTAGCCCTCATCACTAACTGTTAAGATAGGATTGATTGGAGCTTGGAAGGAAACTCTTAACATAAGAATCTTGCTGTATATTCAAAATTTATTTATTAATTTAAAACATTTATATAGCCACCCATCGTATAACAAATTCTGGGCAGTTCTCAATTAAAAAATAAAATAACACAAGAACCATATTAAAACTTTTAAAATCAAGTACATAGAAACAAAAATCTGGTGGAAGTCAAGTTTCCGTTGAGCAATCACCTCATCTTATCAGAGCGCCTGGGGGAAAAGTCAGGTCTTCAGTGTTTTATGGAAGTTGAGGACGGTGGAGGCCTGCCAAACTTTAGGGGGGTGTTTAGAAGGATGTTCCATGGGGCAGGGGCTGCCAAGGAAAGGCATGCTTTGTACTGTAACTCCCACAAAATAGCAATGTTGAAAGAAAGTTTAAAATGTTTTGGGAGAGGTCTGTTCTCTGACCTTGCTGTTTAACTCCCGGACGTTTGGTTACCAAACTAGGTAACACCTTCAGCGGGATTTTTGGGTGAAGTGTGTCTATATAAACGAACAAACACTTCATTCAAAACCCCACTGAAGATGTTACGTAGTTTGGTAATGAAACGTCTGGGAGCTAAACAGCAAGCTCGGAGAACAGACTCCTACCAAAACCTACAAACTGAACTATGAATATTGTCAACAATTTCTAATGTTTAAAATGTGTTTGAGAACCATATTCATAGGATTCTTTTTCCTGTATGAAGACAACTATACCAAGACAAACATAGTTTGTTTAACCAACGTAAATTTCTATAAACCAACACTGGCTACTATTATGGTATTAAACTAAACTATTAAATTAAATACTGTGGCTTATCATATCAGAGACTAGGTTCCTGCAGTGTGTTAAGCTAGAAGCAAGGAAAGCTCATCATTTAGTGCCATGCATGAATGTGGTGTTTGTGTATTTGTGTGCAGACAGATGGGGACTTCTTTGGGATCAGTTATAAAGCCTGAGCCCAGATAAAAGGAGGCGCAAAGAGTAATAGAATGCTAGAGGCACTTTTTTGACGTATTGGGCATAGGTATTGATCTCTAATACTCTGTTCACAAAATGAACTCTTAAATTCTCTTAATCATAATGAGATGCAATGAAAGGAGAGAGGGCAGTTGGTTGCAAATGCAAGCCATAGGTTGATGTTTTTTATTTGAAGGCCTGTGCCTCTGGTGTTGATAGCATCCAAGCAATGATTTGCAGGGAATAAAAATATATCTGCCTAACTGGCACTAAAAAGATAATAAACTAGGTGCTGAGCAAGCCTTACTAGGGAGGGCTTTCCCTAAAGACACCTGAAGAGGGCCCACTGCCAGGTGGCCATTCAGTCAAAGATATTATTCCACTGATTCAACCCAATTCATGAGAACTGGTTCTTAAATATTCACACACTAGAGCTCAAACCAAACTCCTATTTTCCTACTCTGCCTGACAAGTCAGGTTGTTCTAATTTGGCAACTTTAAGATGTGTGGACTTCCAACTCCCAGAATTCTAATTTCCAAGTTTGAAAAACACTGTTCTACTTACACAGAAAATTCTGTGAAGTTCATTAGTCACTCAGTGAAACATCTTTATGTTATGTTCATGTCGTATTATCTCTTTTAGTAACAATCGATAAAGCTCTCCCACAGGGAGTTGGTAGAGCCACAAGCTGATAACATGCTGGATGCTTCTCCGGAGACTGTATCACAAAGAGTGGCCATATATTCAGGTACTTAAGCTTCAGGTACTTTAAACATGGCCAGAGTCATGATACTTTCAGAAGGGATGAGAATAGAATAGATGAGACGCTAACAGGAAAGAAATTAAAAGAGATTCTTGGTTTCAGCAGAATTCCATATTTATGGCATGGAAAATGGAGAAGTATGTAGACTCGGAAACTTTTTTATTTAGGTTTGTTTGATTTACTTCAGGTGAAATACTAGCTAAATTTCTAGCTAAATACTAGATAAATTTCTGTATTCTCAGAGAATATAGAACCGAAAATATTCCATATCTATATCATCTATATCTATCTATAAATATAAATATAAATATTCAGGGTAAGTAATCCTGAAGAGGAAACATATGAACACTTTGCTAACTTTGCTAAGAATTCTAGTACCCCAGGGACAGCTCTATTTTTAAGGATAACAGGCAACAGAAGGTTGAACATCACAAAAAGAAAGCAAAAGAATAATTATTGATTTATTGTTATGCTCTTGTATTGTCAGGCTGTAGGAGAGGCATCAGTGATTTTTCTGCCCTTAAAATATGAAATTCTAATACTGTGTACTGTTCGCTTCTTAGCCTCAGGAATGAAATGCCTTGAACCAACCCCGTGGATGTCCTTTAGGTCAATAAAATCATACATACTCCACACACCAGGGGTGGGTTCCTCCCGGTTCAGACCAGAACGCCCGAACCATTAGCGACCCGCTGGTGATGTGACGATGGCATCACGGATCCAGTTCGGTTGGTGCCGGTCTGTGGGCGCCGCCATCTTTTTTTGGGAATTTTTGGTGAATTTTTCTGTGTTTGGATGGCTTCTCCTCTTCCGCGGCTTGAAAAAGAGCCCTCCCGCCCGCTCACTTTTATTTACTCACTTTTATTTCTTTGCCCGAAGCACAGCTGATCAGCTCCTCAGCTGTGTTTCGGGCTGAATGCTGCTACTGAGCATGCGCGGAAGTGAAATTGCACGGGGAGAACGTGTGCGTGCAAATCGAGAGCCCGCGCGCACGAAACATCGCGATGCGAACCGGTGGCGAAGGTAAGTGGAACCCACCCCTGCCGCACACATCTGAACTGGGGATCAACTTTGTTGAAGAAGTATTCCTAGATCTCTCAACAATAAAGCTCTGAATATTATTCCATTTTAGGTCAGGGTTTTTTCAAACTTGGCAACTTTAAGATTTGTGGATTTCTACTACAAGAATTCCCCAACTGTCTGGGGTAATTCTTAAAGTTGATTTCCACATATCTTAAAGTTGCCACATTTGAAAAACACTGATTTAGAGCAACATTGTGCTCAATGTTAGATGGGTTCAAACCTAACCAATAAGAAGACAAGCCTTTTGCTTAAGGTGACCAGACGTCCCGCTTTTGGCGGGACAGACACGCTTTTCAAGCGTGTGTCCCGCGTCCCGCATTCTTTTCAAAAAGTCCCGCTTTTTTTAAAAGAATGCGGAAACAGTGGGACGTCTGGTCACCTTAATAAGGGGAAGCAAAAGAAAGGTCGGGTAAGTCGGGCGGAATTTCAGAGAGCCGTCTGCCTGCTGGGGAGAGGGGGAAGGGGGGCTGCTCCTCCTCTCCTTCCCCCGCCCCATCCCTAGCCCCGCCCTCAGAGGCGCCGCTGCTGTAGGGATGCGGGGGGAGGGACGAGGAGCCGGTGGCGCAAACAGCCCTTCCTCGTCCCCCTCCCCTTCCTTCCCCCCGTCGCCTCGCTGCCGCCGTTGCCCTGCGGCCGGGCGGGCGACCGGGAGACCGCGGCGCTTGGATGCCTGCAGCTCGTGACAGGTAAGCTGCCGGCTGCCTCCTTTCCCCGTCTCCCGCCTCCCGTTCGTTGCTTGCCAGCCCGGCTGAAGGGGAGGCGGGAGGCAAGGAAAGGCCTCCCGAAGGGGAGGCGGGCTCCCGAAGGTCGGGAGCCGGCGGCCCTTTGGGAGCCCGCCTCCCCTTCGGGAGGCCTTTCCTCGCCTCCCGCCTCCCCTTCAGCCGGGCTGGCAAGCAACGAACGGGAGGCGGAGACGGGGAAAGGAGGCAGCCGGTAGCTTACCTGTCACGAGCTGCAGGCATCCAAGCGGCCTCCCGCCTCCCCCCCCCACCTGGACGCCGACATTTGCTGTTTTGCCCTCTGCGCATGAGCAGCGTTCTGCGCATGCGCAGAGGGCAAAACAAATGGCGGAGCCCAGGCGGGCCCGCCCCCCCCCGTCCCGCCTTAAAAAAAATCTGGTCACTTTACTTTTGCTTCGTTTGATATAAAAAAAGATAGTCCATTCCAATGATTAATTCAATCATAGTTTTTGTCTTCCCCAATCTTTGAAAAGGCTCTCTGCACATGTTTGTTTATTCAATGTAGATTTCTTAATTCATTGCCTAATTTTTTAAAAAACATACTTTTTTATAGTGGCAAAACTAGAGAGAGGGCTAGATTAAGATGACCAGATTTTATTTTTTGTAAAGCGGGACACCATTGACTGGGGGGGGGGTTCTAGGGGAGCAAGACAGGAGGGGTCCGTCTCCCTTATCCTGCAGCTTTGTGCACCCCCCCCAAACACCCCCCCTTCATTGCAGCCAGGGGTGGGTTCCTACTGGCGCAGGCTTACCTGTTCGTCGCCGCAGAGGGGTGAAATCCTGCTGGTTCGGCCGGGCCAGTCATTCAGCGTAGAGCCAATGGAACTGGCGGCGGTCGCAGCACGGGGCTTCTCCCGCCTACTTCCCTCGCCCGGCTGGACGCCGCCATTCGGGTTATTTTTGTCCTCTGCGCATGCGCAGAACTGGCGGCGGTCACGGCGCGGGGCTTCTCCCGCCCGCTTCCCTCGCCCGGCTGGACGCCGCCATTCAGGTTATTTTGTCCTCTGTGCATGCGTAGAATGCTTTGCGCATGCGCAGAGGACAAAATAACCCGAATGGCGGCGTCCAGCCGGGCGAGGGAAGCGGGCGGGAGAAGCCCCGTTCCACGACCGCCGCCAGTTCTGCGCATGCGCAGAGGACAAAATAACCCGAATGGCGGCGTCCAGCCGGGCGAGGGAAGCGGGCGGGAGAAGCCCTGCGCCGCGACCGCCGCCAGTTCTGCGCATGCGCAGAGGACAAAAATAACCCGAATGGCGGCGTCCAGCCGGGTGAGGGAAACGGGCGGGAGAAGCCCCGTGCCGCGACCGCCGCCAGTTCCATCGGCTCTACACAGAACGACTGGCCCAGCCGAACCGGCAGGATTTCACCCTGCAGGGCAAATTCAAATTAAAAAAGCGGGACTTTTTGGAAACGCCGCGGGACGCGGGACAAATTACTGAAAAGCGGGACTGTCCCGCCAAAAGCGGGAAGTCTGGTCACCTTAGGCTAGATTTATTATATTGCATTATATTATATTGCAGGTAGCAGCCAATTAGTATTAAAGGGGGGGGGATCAGAAAAAATCAGAAATGTGCACAACTGTCCTTTGCTATACATTTGTTATCTCTTGTCTTACCTTCAGCATATTTAGAAAACATCATATAAACATAAGCGAGATACAAACATTTCTCAGGCCAGAATTCTAAGAACCAAATTACATATGTTGTTAACAAGTGTCTCCTTCCTAACAGAAAGTTTGGGTAATAGGAAAGATACTTTGGGTTAATCCTCTTCCATATGCCTTTGTCCCAATTCTAGTAAGGTCCAGGGTTACTGTTATTTACATGATAGATTAAAAATGGCATTAACTGAGTAATTAGACCCTAAGACTGCAGAGACCCCTCAGTACAATGTTTTTTAAAATTTAAGACTAAATATCTTCATGTTGCAGATTTTATACTGCTGAAATGTCACGTATCTTATATAAATGAATTGTGGGGCCTATGCAATTCTTTGTTTAAATTTCATTGAAGATGGGGAAAGAATGTCACTGCGTCTTTAGCATACATCTTGCACATAGTTCAGATAAGCTAATTACCTCTTGGCACTCTTTAATGCTGCCTTATTCTCTCTCTTTATACTTATAAAATATAGGGGGGACGACTGAGGCCTTAGGTTAGGGCCCATATGGCTCACCCAGAGCCCTGTATATGGGCCTCAGGGATTCTCCAAAAGCAGCTGCTGAACTGTAGTTTTAACAAAATTGGAGGAGAAACATACTAAATACAGGAAGAGTTTTATATATACCTCATTTAATTATTTTGGTTTAAAATCAGTTTAATTGGGATGCTGCTGAATTATTTTTAACAAGCTGGAAGAAGAATCATTAAATACATAAAGAGGGAGATATATTCTAATTAATATAATTTAATTAAATTCAGTTAAAATGCTGCCGAATATTGGTAACGTGACAGACAAAAAATACAAAATACACGGAGAGTTATTGATACTGCATTTAATTATTTGGTGCACATTTCAGTTTGATTATCTTGGATCTGCTCACATTCTTGACCTGATTCTATCCATATTTTGGAATCTGGTGCTAGCCATTTGCCATAAAAACCTAATGGCAACTCTCTCCTGAAAAGACTATTTACTCATTGAGGTGAAGTAAGTATGTTTAATTATTTTAATATTAAAAAAAGATACTGTAGTTAGTTCAGGTTAATTAAAACCAAGTATATATTAATGTTTTAGACGTATGTTTCTTTCATCACATTTTATAGTCATACCGGTAATCTATATAAGAATAACTTAGATAATTATCTTAATACACCCAGCCACAATACCCCTTATAATTATGAAGTATGGATATTAGAACCTAATTACAGTGAACCCTCGCTATATCGCGGTTCACCTTTCACGGTCTTGCTGCTTCACGGATTTGCATCGTGCATTGTGTTCTGCATTCCGATTGGCTAAACAGTCTCTCCACTTCTTCTCTAACTGTGTGTCAATAACGTTGCGGTTTATACACGTACGTAAAACAGCTTGCCAAGAGCAGTGAAATACACGTGAGTCACTATTTGTCCTGTACTTTGTATTTTTTTTCATAATCATTTTTCATTTTCTCCCGTTCTAATCCAATGACTCGGGTCGCGGTGGGGCGGTGCTAATCTCCGCAATTTGAAGCCTTCAGTTCGTATTGATAATTAAAATTATTATTTTACAGTACAGTAGTTATTTGTAAAAAAACGTTTATACAGTACTTTTATTTGTTAAACAAATGCTTGGGCCTGTAAAAAGGTTTTGTTCTTTTGTTTCAATGTATTATGGAGTATTTCATTGTATAATAATTGTAAAAAAAATAAAGGTTACTACTTCACGGATTTCGCCTATCACGGGTTCTTTTTGGAACGTAACCCCCGCGAAAAACGAGGGTTCACTGTAATTCTGATGGGATGACATCACAGAGAAATTAATGATCAAATCTGTCTCTGTGAAATTTGGTTGCAGAAAAATCCTGGGGATTTCTAGCTTATTGCAAAACAGCATTAGCTGTCTTTAGATGTTTTTGTGTTTTATTACTAAGCCTGCTACTCAGAAGTTAGTACTCTTGTGGGTCACACACCCATGCCAATAGGAAAAATATTTATTTTCTTGTGTGTGATATATATGTGAGGTTTGTGTAATTTGCACAATATCCCAATAGATATATTGTGTGTTGCCTTGAGTTTTGTAAAGAAAAATCTGGGAAATTTGTCAGCTTCCTGTCTTAAGCTATCTTTGTATCATGCCATTAAGAAAACTATTTCATGCATGTGATAAGATGGTCCGTTAAAACTTCTACAATAAACATGACTTTTAAGCTTACGCAAGACAGTTACATCTTGGATAAGGGATCTTAACCACATCTTCCCAAACTGCCATGTTCCTTCTACTTGTTTATATACCTTTTAGTTAGGGTTCGGTTTTTTTGCAAATTTTGCAAAAGGTTAGGCTTGACTTTAGTAAAACTTCCCCCCACGGGAATGTTACTGTTCCCAAAAGGAATCCAGGTATCAAATTAAACAATATTACACACACACACACACACACACACACACACACACACACACACACACACACACACACACACACACACACATGTGTGTATGAACGAAACTGTGGAAATTTAAAGCCCCTCTGCTGGGAATAACAGTATAAATAACTGAAGACATTTTGTAAACAGTGCGGTCATAACCTTGAAACTTAAACAGTTCTCTGGGATCTGGAGCATCAGCTGCCTCTGGACTGAGCTGCCTCAGAGGAAAGAGCCCAGCACTTCTGTTTATCTCTTCGCTTAATCTCTCACAGAGTAACAGATCAGATCAATAGAAAGAATGATGTTTAAATTAAAGCCAGGGCACCATCAGAGTGTACAAGGCAAGAGTATCTTCCCATCCAAATTATTCCATCAGTATTTTTTTAATGTTCCTTAAGATACTCTCCTGGGTCCACCATCTTACCTGTTGGGAGGCTCTGGGGGGGGTCATGAAAAGGGGAATTATATTTGCAACAAGGCTGTTTTTAAAGTTAGGTACCCTACACTAAAGAAAGGAACTGATTTGAAAATATTCTTTTATCTTCCAGTAATATAAATTATTGTTTGATGATTAATAACAAATTCCAGGCAATTTGTTATCCAAATAGGATGATCAGTTAAAGATTATCCTATCCTATGCAAAAGTGTAATGTACATGCATAACAAGTGCTTCCATAATACTTCCATAATACTATATAAAATGTATACAGCGGGCCTGGGGAACGCGGAGCAGGATGGAGCCCATTAAATGGCTTGTATGATGTATTGACACCAGGGCGAGGGGTGGGGGGGTTATTTTATTATATATGATTCTTTTATTAGTTTTATTGTTTTTTATGTGGTTTTATATTTTTGTAAGCCGCCTTGTGTCGCCATGTGCAAATAGGCAGCAATATTAATCTCATAAACAAACAAACAAAACAAACAAAAATAAATAAATTTAGCATACGTGTAGCCTTGCACCATCCGATTGATAAAACATTTGGAAATATGGCATACCTTTTAATTTTATTCAGCATTCTAGCAGATGACAAGTTGAGACACCACTGTGACTGAATGCAAAGGCACCAGATGTCCTCCTTCTAGACTTCAGCCATTCACAAATTGGAGAGAGAAGGGTTTGTAGTGGGAAACTGGTTTGTAATGTCCCATGGTTTGCACGGATGCATGCACATGTGCATCTGGAGATTGTCAATATAGCCCAGCCAGCCCAAATCAGATGGTTAACAAAGACAATATGTTCATTTTAGTAAAACAGAAGTGTTACACTTCCCTTCCCTTCAGTTTAAAGGATGTAGACCTGTAAAGAGATAAAGCTTGAACTTGTGGTCCTACAAAGAAATCATCTTGCCTTGACTGCTTGGTTAAACCAGATAAATATAAAGGTAGTTTCATCTAAAGATTATTCTGATTTACCAAGAAATCATATTTGTAAAATACAGACTAGAAATAAAAATTAAAATAAGCAAGAAAATGGTAAGACAACACCTGTCTGGCCTTGATGGATATAAATCACTGGGATCTGATGGATTACATCCCAGAGTTCTGAAGGAGCTGGCAGGTGTTATCTCAGAACCATTGTATCACATTTTGAAAAAATCTTGGAGCACTGGGGAACTACCAGGAAAAGAGCTGATGTGGTTCCCATCTTCAAAAAAGAAAAAAAAATAGACCCAGGAAACTATAGACCAATCAGCCTAACATCAATACCTGGAAAGATACTACAAAAAAAATCAAAAAAATAATCTCTGAACATCTAGAAACAAATAAAAGTTATAACTAGTAGCCAGCACAGGTTTGTTAAAAACAGATCATGCCAAACAAATCTTATTTCATTCTTTGACAAAGTGATTAAATTAATAGACCAGCGAAATGGTGTGGACATAGTATATTTAGACATCAGCAAGGCATTTGACAAAGTAGACCACAACCTACTTCTTGGTAAGCTAGAAAAATATGGGATAGACAGCATCACCTCCAGATGGATTTGTAACTGGCTGACAAATTGTACTCAACAAATAATCCTTAATGGTAATACATCTACATGCAGTGGGGTACCACAAGGGTCCGTCTTAGGCCCAGTACACTTCCATATCTTCACAAATGACTTAGATGAGGGAATCGAAGGAGAATTCATCAAATTTGCAGATGACACTAAGCTGGCAAGAATAGTCAACACCCCAGAAGACAAGCTAAGGATCCAAAAAGATCTTGACAGACTTAAACAATGGCCCCTATCCAACAAAATGAAATTTAATGTGGAGAAAAGCAAGATTTTACACCTAGTCAGAAAAAACCAAAGGTACACGTACAGATTAGATGAAACCTGGCTCAAAAACAGTAACTGTGAGAGGGACCTTGGAGTCCTAGTGGATGATCCCTTAAGCATGAGTCAGCAGTGTGTGGCAGCAGCCAAAAAAGCTAATATAATCCTTGGTTGTATAAATGAAAGGCATAGAATAAAAATCATATTAAGTATTAGTACCGCTTTATAAAGCCTTAGTAAGACCACACCTGGAATACTGCATCCAATTTTGGTCACATTACAAAAACAATGTTGAGACTTTGGAAAAAGAGCAACTAAGATGATTAAAGACCCGGAGACTAAATCATATGAAGAATGGTTGCAGGATTTGGGTTTGGCTAGTTTAGAGAAAAGACTAGGGGGGACATGAGCAGTATTCCAGTATTTGAGAGGCTGCCACAAAGAGGAAGTCAATTTATTTTCCAAAGTACCAGAGGGCAGGACAAGAAAGAATGGATGGAAATTAATCAAGGATGAAGCAACCTGGAATTAAGGAGAAACTCCCTAACAGTGAGGACAATTAACCAGTGGAACAGCTTGCCTTCAGACGTTGTGGGTGCTTCTTCATCATGAGGTTTTTAAGAAGAGACTGGATAGTCACTTGTCTGAAATAGTATAGGATTTCCTGCTTGAGCAGGGGGCTGGACTAGAAGACCTCCAAGATCCCTTCCAGCTCTATTCTGATTCGGATTCATTTCTGGATATATAAAGGTTTAATTGATATTGAAGATAAAGGTGATATCATTTAAAGAGTATTCCGAGTTACCCAAAAATCATTTTTGGGTTTCTTAATAAGCATAGGATATTGAAGATAATGTGTTACCTATCTTTATGAAAGCATTAATTAATTAAATTTATATATTTATTCAATTTCTATAGCCGCCCGACTCAACCAAGTAATTGCCCCCAACATTGCTGTTGGTAGCTTGGGTCTGCCTATCTCTCTCTAACACTATATTACTGTATTAAGAGTGATTGACAAAAAAGAATGAAAAAACCTTAAAGCAAAATATTTCAGCTTTTGCTTTGTTTGGTTTATTTGAAAGGTTATGGACGACAGTCTGAATGGCAGAACAAAGCAAAAGTTCAAATATTTTACTGTAAAAATGTTATTTACATTTTTGCTCTCATCTCTACTTTATATATAATTTAAATTATTAACTGCATCCTTGTGAGATTCAGAAAAAAATTATGTTTGACCTGCTTGATACTTTTCAAATAATTCCTCTACACCATTTTTAACTAAAAACCCGAACTATATATAGCAGATCTTTAAGCTGCTTAGCTAAAAACAAATATGCTGGGATGTAATCTAGAAGTATTTTTTTCTCATGTTGTGTCTGTTATTTAGGAATGTATAATTTAGAGCTGTTGCTAATTTCCAAAAAGTTATTTAGGATCATCATATAAATCCCTTGGGAAAAAATGAAGTTAACAGGAAAACCCTCTGAACTTACCTGGGATTTATTTCCAAGTATATATCAAATCACTTTAATCCTTCAAACACCCTGCTTCAAATTTATTATATTGAAAGAAATTGTACCTACCTTCATTCAGCATTTTTCTGTTTTCAGCCTTACATTGGCAATGTTTAGAAAAGACACATTCCATGCTAACACTTAAATTGTATGCCTTGTAAAAATTCTATAAAACTTAGATTGTTTAGCGGGCAAAGACAATATAAAGCTATCTATTTTCCATCTTTATCATCTTTGCAAACAACCCATTCTAAATTAAGACATGAATAGTAATTACAATGTAAATGTATGGATTGAGCTACAAATTTTGCTAAACTTTGTTGCTAATTTCACACTCTCCCTAATTCTTAGTTAAATTATTGGAAATATGACAAACAAGTTCCTTCCTTCCTTCTTGAGTGAGACAGCCATTACATGCTGTTTTTCTAGCCATCTAAACCTCCCCCCAAAGGATACGGTCTACCTCTTCTTAATTAGGAAAATAAACATTTCATAATCTGAGGTCAAATGGTTTTTGCATTGTGTCACTTTAAGATTTGTAAAATCTGCTCACCCAAAATAAAATAAATAGTAATCCTCTCTTTTTCTCTTTTCTTTGCAAACAAATAATTAATAAAAAAACCATACACCACAGTGCACTATTTTCGTTTTCCTGTTGAGGATTTTTTTTAAAAAAAATTATACAAATTATAGCAACATTTGTTTGAAGAAAATATATTCATAGAATATCTTTAATGTGTATTCTTTTTAGAGAGATGTGATTTCAGAATAATTGATTCTAGGAATCGCCGTCTTTCACAAAGTGGAGTACACAAAGATAGAAAGTTGCAAATTTTGGTTGGATCCAGAGAACAGCACTTGGACCAGCAAGGCGTTGCTGCAGGATATTCAATATATATATATGTATATATATATATATATATATATATACAAGTTAATAAAGTTAAATATGTGTTCTTTGTGATTGTTTCACTTTCCTTTGGCATAGTACATTTGGTCTTCTTTTCAGTTTTAGGATTTGTTTGTTCCATGAGAAAACAGTTTGTTGCCTCCTTGAAATCTTCCCCCACCCGTTCCGTATACACAATGCCCAAATGCATTCATCCACACAGAAGGGTGCTTTTCTCATGCTTGAAAATCCTGGGTCAGGAGGCAGTAGGGCCACACAACCGAGTTGTGTTCACTGCTTCTTTCAGTTCATTCTCTGGTTTGCCAGCAATCATAAAAGGCCATGTCTGTAGCCAAGGAGCAAAAAGGGGTGGGGGTGGGGGTGGGGGCAAAGGAGAGAAAGAAAAAGAAAGGATGAGGAAAAGAAGAGAGAGAAAGAGAGATCAGTGTATTTCAAATGGCGCAGTTCTTGAACTGTAATAAACAAAGCTAGATAACCCAGGTGTTCTTTCCAAACAATAGGAAGAAGTGGTTAGACTAGACAAGTCTCAGCTACTGAGTGTAACTAGGTTCTTAAGATGGCTCCACCGTATTGCCCCATGCAACTGCAGAGTCATGTTTTGTGCCATAAAGATGTTTTTTTACTCTTTATGTTCCTTATAATTCTCTGAAATCTTTGGGGGTGAAAGGTCATGCTTTATTGATCCTAGATACCAGCATTGGTTACATTTGATAGAAATGGTATTTCTCTCAAATAGATATACAATGAATGCAACCAAAAAGGCATATTGGGGCAGACATCTTTTTTTTTAAGCCCCTGTCTATTCTTGACTGGGTAATGTCAAAGCACAGCTCCCCCTTCACTTTTGCTTTGTTTTGAAAAAGATAAGAATACTATCTCCTCTAAAAGCATTTTAGAGTTGGAGATGGGGGTTTCTTTTTGACTGTATGCTTTTGTTTGCAATTGCCAAAGTTCTGCTGAGGTCAGAAGCCTCATAAGGAAAGTATAATTCTAGAACAGTAAAATTACAGTTCTATCCATTTCTTATGGGCAACAAAGACAATAGCCACAAATCACCTTGTTGTTGTTTTTTAAATGTCATGAATGCAAACTTCCTAGCAAAATAAAATATGTGTAGATTATCTGTACTGTGGTGGCAGGAATTATTCATCATTGTTGTGCTATTGTAGTAACTAATTTCAATGTCTTTTTAAAATGAAGTAAGCATATACATGCAATAATGGTATCATAGCAAAACCAACAACAAGGTCAACCCTATCTCACCCCTCTCCCAAATCCATCAGTCAAAACAGTTTGGGGTTCTGAGTTTGTTTTGCTTTCAGTAACTTTTTTTATATGTTTACTGTTGCTAACCATAGAGTAATAAATAAAGCCTCAGCCCTTTATTACGAACTAATTAACCATTAATACGAGTATGAAAATAATTGTTGTACATATAGGACGACAATAAAAGTAAACCATCAATCAGATAAATTAGAAAACACAGGGAAGGAATATAATGCCCCCCTGCCAGATTCCTTTCCAATAAGGAGGTTTCAACCGATAAAATCCTGAATGGAAGGTGTTTTTTTTTAAGCGAGTTCCCTCCCTCCAGAAACGCTTGCGTTCGTTTCAGTCATAAACTGAGGCTAGACGTTTCCCTCTTTATGATTAACTCCGTTGCTAGAAATAACGGGGCCTCCAAATATCCGAATCGGTATCTATCTCTTTTCCCTTATCCCAGCTCGCATCTACTAAAGAGGCCGGAGAAGCTTATAAAATATTCGAAGCCACTTCCTAACAGCCCCGTCCGTCTTCTTTCTTCCTCCTTCGTGACCTACAAACGGAGTGTGGCCCCTTTCGTGACGGAAGTCGGTTGTAAATCTGAAGGTGTGCGGTCCACACACACCCCTTCCACCACTCCTGCAAAATCCATAATTTACGGGGGTGGGGGGGAAGGATCCTGACGACGGGCGTGAGAAAAGAGATGGGGGAAAAAAAGAGGCACCTCTTTTCGTTTAAAATCCATTGTTGTTATTCGGTATTTCGGAAAAGCGGTTTGGATGGCGATTATGGTTAACATAAATATGGTTAACAGTCGCGGTCGTTAGTGGCTGCGATATTACTACTCGTAGTAATCTCCAACCCTCGGCAGATAAAACACGCCGAAATCAGATTCCCGCCGACTGACGCCGTTAAGTCAATAAATCGGGCTATTTCCCCCCCTCCCTTATTGTGATCAATTAGTAGACTTGGTGAGCGAAGGACGTGGCGGTTCCCCTCAGTATTTACGAAGCGGCCGGGAGGGCTGAAAAAGAATTCTGTGGCGCAATCCGATTAAGAGGACGGTTAAAAAAAAAGGAAAAAGAAAAAAAAAAGAAGAGGGGGGCCTTCCTTTAAAGAGTCATTATCGTTTTGGCATTATTATTATTATTTTTATTATTCTGCCCGTCGCCCCCTGCGCCTTTTCGTCACCGCTCGGGACAAACCGAGCGCCGAGTCGTCGGAGCGCGCGGGGAAGTGCCGAGCGCGCCAGGCGGGCGAGGACTTTTCGCCCCCGGCGTCCGCAGCTCACACAGTTGCCTCGGACGGGGCTAGAGACGACGGCTTTGCTGGCCGGACGATTGGGGGTGGGGGGGGGAGGTAAGGGAAGCGAAGGGGCGCCGGAAAGGCGCGGAGCCAGGTGCTAGCGTCGCGCGTGTCCTTTCAGCCCCCCCCCCGGCGGCGCGTTTCCCGCCTCCCGAACGCCCCACTCACCAAATTGACGGGGTGAAGGTAGCCGTTCTCGTACTTGTCGCTTGCCAGGATCTGCCTCAGGTGGGCGATGTAGCTGGAGGCCAGGCGGAGCGTGTCGAGCTTGGAGAGCTTGGTGTCCGGCGGCACCCAGGGCAGGGTGGTCTTGAGGCGGGAGAAGGCTTTGCTCAGCACTCGCATGCGAGCCCGCTCGCGGGCGTTGGCCGCGTTCCGCTGGACCTGCTTGCCCTCCTGGCCCGCCGTTCCCGGAGGGCTCTTCTTGCCCGGTGTTTTCTTACGCGCCTTGCCCGCCGCCGCGCCCCGGACTTTGCCGGCGGAGCCCCGCTCGCCGGCCGAGCCTTCGGCGGGGCTCTGGCGTGGAGCGGACGGCGAGCGGCAGCGGTCCATTTTCAGGCTGCCGGAGCAGCCCAGTATCTCCGCCTCGGGAAGGTCTTCGGCATCGCTCAGCGAGCCCGTGGACATGGCCTCGGGCCGGGGGGCAGGGAAAGGGAGTCCGCCGCCTGGGGACCCCCGCTCAGCCTTCTTCGCCTGACTCGGCGAGGGTGAGAGGGAAGGAGAAGCGCAAGTTGATGCGGAGCGCCCGGGAGGCATTTATCGGGGGGGGGGGGGGTGAAGAATAGGCGGTCCGGGGCAGCCCGTGGGAGGGGCTTTTCTCCGAAGGGTCGCCGCACTGCGTGGACTGCCGCACTCACCCCAGATCGGTCGGGGGAGAGGCCCGTCGAGGATCTGGGCTTTTCTTGAAACCCCGGAGATCTGCCTTCTTTATTTTCTTTTTCTCTTCTCCGTCCAGATGTATCTGCTTCCCTTTTTGCTACTGAGTCCTCTAGACTAGGATGTCTCCAGAGATGGGCTTCCTTCCCTTGGTTTGCCCCAGAGATTCCCTGGGTTTAGGAACCTCTGGGACATCCCTGCTCAGATGACAGTGGGATTTTGCTTTTCCTAGTTGTTCCTTCCTTCCTTCCTTCCGCTATTACTGACGATATTTCTCCTGTGAAGTCTTAAAATGCTTTCTCATTTTTTTTCAAGAATTGCAGAAATCTAGGCATTTACTCCTGAATTCCTGGAATATTGACGATATTTCTGACGATATTTCTCCTGTGAAGTCTTAAAATGCTTTCTCATTTTTTTTCAAGAATTGCAGAAATCTAGGCATTTACTCCTGAATTCCTGGAATATGAATGGGCTGGCCAATGACGTCTGTGTCTGAGACCTCTAAGTTGTTGATAGAGCTGACCTAGCTTAAGCCTGTCAGAGTTTGCATAAACTTCATCCCACCAGGTTGGACCAGCTTTCCTGTTAGGCAGAGAAGGGCAGCCATCTCAGCAGCTGATTCTTGTGGTTATGTAAAGGCAACAAGCTGCTGTTTAATTTGTTGTTTATTGTGTCTTTACTGCCAAAGTTGGGCAGAGGTGCTTATGGGATTTTCTGCCATATGTCAGAATAATTTGTTTTAGGATGTAGTCTTTTTTTTTTTTTGCTTTTGATACCTTTGAGTCAGTATTAACTCCTGGTGACTGTCTGGCCAAATCCCTGCAGTTTTCTTGGAAAGGATTCAGAAGTGGTTTGCCATTTCCTGCTTCTTGTGGGAATGCTGTAGATGTAATATATCTTGATTCCAGCAAACTCACGACATTCAATTTAGCATTACAGTTGAGTAGAAGTTGAATGGCATGACAATTAAGTGTATATCAAAGGAGCTGAAACATTGTATTCAGAGTGTCCATCAGTGGTTAAATGTCTATGGAATTCTCAGTCATCTGGGGTCATGGTTGTCATGGCGAAACGTCTTCAAGAGAAGAACACAGAAAGTCCAGTTGCCTTTTGAAAAAGCATCTTCGGGACACTCATCAATGGTTCCTTATCAACCTGAAGCAAGATACCAAATAGAGTGCTACTAGGTTCAGACTTGGAGCCTGTTTTCTTCAATTTTATTAATTAATGACTTCAATGAAGAAGTGAATAGAACGTTATGGATCAGCTATTGTAGATCTGATAGAACTACCTTTTGTTTTTTGTATGCTCTTACTTTCCCAATAAACTTTTCTTTTTAAGTTTTGGTTAAGATCTATAATTTGAAGTCAAGAGATCTGAATTCTGTTCAGTTCTGGTATCACATTAAATGTATGTTATAAAAAGTTACCTTATTTATTTTTTATTTATTTTATTTATTTTATTTTGTCAAGTACGTATTGGTAATATACATAGATATAACATTGTTTATATACATAAGATGGGAACTAATTGTGGACCGCTTTGTATTATTCTGGGCACATGTATATGCACAAGATCTCCTTGGGAAGAGCATTGCAGCAAAGAAGCCTCCGTTCAATATATTGTCTGTATAGTGTGCACATGCTCCCCTCTGCTCAAAACATTTGTAACACCACAATAATGTACATTTCTTTGTCAGATTACTAAAATATTATTGGAAGAAGTGGCTGTGAGTTTTGACTAGTTAGAACAATTAGAACAGTTAATCAGTGGAACAACTTGCCTCCCGAAGTTGTGAATGCTCCAACACTGGAAGTTTTTAAGAAGAGATTGGACAACCATTTGTCTGAAATGGTATAGGGTTTCCTGCCTGAACGGGGTTGGACTAGAAGACCTCCATGGTCCCTTCCAACTCTGTTATTCTGAAACTACCTCTTACATAGCCATGTTTTATTTCAATCTTGTTCAATCACTTTTTATTCCTATATCTGTTCTTGGTAGTTATCTTAGCCTGGACCTTAGAGGATCTAGCCTGAGTTTCATCAATGGACCAGCTGAATCTGTAGAACTCTTTATTTCCCAAGGAGCATCTTGATTCATTCAAAGAGGAGACCAAATGACAAGATGGTGCCCCAATATGCCACAACATGAATTCCAAAACCTTCTCAATCTTAGTATAAACTTCAGTTGTACATCCTCTCCAATAATTAAAGAGTGCAAAGTACATATTTAGAAATATTGATCAAGATTTCCACCTCTTGGTAAAAGGTTCGTAATTGGCAGTTTTTCTGTATAGCCAACTCTGTTAACAAATAGCAAATACAAGTGAATTAACATGATTTATTATAAGAAACCAGTATAGTATTTTTTATGGACTCTGAAATATTGCAATAATTTTGTAGGTACATTTTAAGTAAATATATAATTATAATGAAGTGTACATGGTATTAAAATTACAATATCCTTCATTAAAATAATATTTAAAATAGAATTAGGCAAGGACAAACTAATAGTAGATACAATCACTATACCTATAATAGAATAATATAGTATACAATACAATATAATAGAAAATATTAATTTACATGTGTAAACTTTTATCTAAAACATGTCCCCAAGTTCAAAGAGAGCTAGTTCAGGGTTGATATATAGAATAGAATAAGAATAGAATAGAATAATAGCAGAGTTGGAAGGGACCTTGGAGGTCTTCTAGTCCAACCCCCTGCTTAGGCAGGAAACTGCACCACTTCAGACAAATGGTTATCCAACATCTTAAAAACTTCCACTGTTGAAGCATTCACAACTTCTGGAGGCAAGCTGTTCCACTGATTAATTGTTCTAACCGTCAGGAAATTTCTCCTTAGTTCTAAGTTGCTTCTCTCCTTGATTAGTTTCCACCCATTGCTTCTTGTTCTACCCTCAGGTGCTTTGGAGAATAGTTTGACTCCCTCTTCTTTGTGGCAACCCCGAGATACTGGAACACTGCTATCATGTCTCCCCTAGTCTTTCTTTTCATTAAACTAGACATAGTTCCTGCAACCGTTCTTCATATGTTTTAGCCTCCAGTCCCCTAATCATCTTTGTTGCTCTTCTCTGCACTCTTTCTAGAGTCTCAACATCCTTTTTACATCGTGGCGACCAAAACTGAATGCAGTATTCCAAGTGTGGCCTTACCAAGGCATTATAAAGTGGTATTAACACTTCACGTGATCTTGATTCTATCCCTCTGTTAATGCAGCATAGAACTGTGTTGGCTTTTTTGGCAGCTGCTGCACACTGCTGGCTCATATTTAAATGGTTGTCTACTAGGACTCCAAGATCCCTCTCACAGTTACTACTGTTGAGCAATGTACCACATATACTGTACTTGTGCATTTTGTTTTTCTTGCCTAAATGTAGAACCTTACTTTTTTCACCATTGAATTTCATTTTGTTAGACAGCACCCAATGTTCAAGTCTGTCAAGATCTTTCTGTATCTTGAGCCTATCTTCTGAAGTGTTGGCTATTCATGCCAGTTTGGTGTCATCTGCAAATTTGATGAGTTCCCCATCTATCCCCTTGTCCAAGTCATTATATGTAGGACTGAATTATTCTACTGTTAATTAAATACTTGATTCTATACATCCTCTGTCATAATCTTCCCCAATCTAGTACACACAGATAAATTTAACTACAAACTTTAAAATTTCCAGTCACTTAGGTTTGGGGTATGGTACCTGGGATTTATTTATTTATTTATTTATTTATTTAGACGCTCTTATAGGCCGCCCAATCCCGTGGGACTCAGGGCGGCGTACAGCATGAATAAGAACGTACATTTAAAAACAATCATAATTTAAATTAAAATATAATTTAAAAAGAACATTATAAACACAACATTCAGGGGGAATCTGATTGTCCTATTCACCCCATCTGCCGGAAGAGCCATGTTTTTAAGGATTAATTGAGTTTAACACACTTGAGGGTATCAGGTTGGGGAAGGTAATTCTAAAATTTTATAACATGTAAATACAGAATTCAGAGTCCTTTAGAGGCCTAACAATTCAAAAAACACAAGGATTTTAGAATGCTGTAGACTTTTCAGAACAGGAATATCTAGCCTGAGATTTCAGGATTACATATGGCTCCCAAAGTAGCTTTGAAAGTCCATCCAAAGTTGCTAGAAATTTATTTAGTTACTTGTAAAGAGTTACCTGATTCAATCAATGTGTGATTTTTGAATATAACCAAAGTGGAAATATATTAAACATACAGAAATGGCATCAATTACACTTAATTTAACCTGTGTATAAAATTTGATCTATAATAGTTTATATTTTGTCTCACTGTACCTACTTCTTTATGCTTGCAAAAACCTGAATTAGAATCTATTCTGTGACACACCAACCAAAAGACATGTGGAACACCCATGCTTTAGACAACTTTTAAGGCAACCATACTTGTATAGGCTTTGACAGCTGATATCTGTTGGGCAGTATTGAGTTTCAGGGTTTAATTACCATGTTCTAAACAACATTTCTTGATGTTTCACCAGCAACTCTGGCTGGCATCTTCAGAAGCACGGTGGTCTTCTGCGCAGCTCAGGAAATTGAGCAAGGACTGACTGTGGCTCCTGTCCTTATAGCCAGGTGACCTGACTTCTGATTGTTTGCAGGGATGATAAATCTGGGCTCCAACACTGAGCTGGATTTCAGACAATTTCCTCTTGAGTCAAACAACCTGAATTTGGACTGTCCCAGATAAATTGTGATTTACCCCTGGATTTTCACTTTATCTTCTGCCTGTTCTTCAATGGAGACAATACACAAGTTGGGAGGTGCCTAGGAAGTGACACAATGGCAGACTCTGGACCAAAGGCTCTTGTTCTTCAGGAAGGGAATGGATTAACCCCAAAGGAATGACCCAACATGAAGCCAAACTTCATTAGAGAAAATGGCCTGTTTGGAGCTCTCCAAGGTTCTGCAACTCCAGCACCTTGAATCTGGCTCAGCAAACTGCCAGTTGGTGTCCATTATGCCCTGTAGGCTCGTTTTTACATTTTTAAAATCCTGCCTTTATTATTTTTATAAGTAACACAAGACGGCAAACATACCTAATACTCTCCTCCTTCTATTTTCCCCATAACAATAATCCTATGTGGTGAGTTGGGCTGAGAGAGAGTGACTGGCCCAAAGTCACCCAGCTGGTTTTCATGCCAGGACTAGGCAGGACTAGATTATTTAATTAAAAAGATGGTGGCAAATAAGAAGCTTTATTGATTTAAATGGGTCAATTATGAGAACCCCAAGTCAAAAAAAAAAATACACCAGCTTGATTGAGAGTGAATATGGAGATGTTTGTAACTAATATAGCATTTCATTAAGCTTTACATGGACTCGTTTTCATTTATCTTGAAGTTGGCTACTTTATAGACTGCTCCTCCAATCCAATATCCATCAGATATGCTGAATTTAGATCAACTGATGTAACCTTTGGGAAGGCTGCAGTTGAATTCTACCTGAACAGCTCCAAAGAATCTTGGAATGGCATCTTTGCCTTTCTACACTTCAAAATGGCTTTCCGTTTTATTAAGGATGTTTAGAGTAACTTTCTCCAGAAACCCAAGTTATAAGTGGGAATTATGAGAGCTACATTTCCACCTCAACTGGAAGGCAGTAAGTTTCCACCTTTTTCAAATCAAAGGTACACTTGTATAAGCTCATTGTGTTACAACATTCATCTTAGAAAAGAAAGAGATCATTCTCTGAGTGATTCCTGCAGAAAGTCCTATGAAGAATCTTAAAATTGTGCAGAACTTAAAATCAACAGCACTTTATGAATGATCAAATGATCCAGTCATATCCACTGCAGAGATATTTCTTCAAGTGATATTAATCGGAAGAAGCCAAACTAAGAGCAATTAATTTCCACACAGACAAGTAGGGAGATGACCCTCTTATGAGAATGGTCATGCCGGGTTTAAATGCTAATGCTATATAAAAGTAGACTTACCATATTTTTCGGAGTATAAGACGCACCTTTTTCCTCCCTGAAGGAGGCTGAAAATTTGGGTGTGTCTTATACTCCGAATGTAGCTTTTTCGAAGCTTTTTCCCCCAGCCCTAACGAGGTGCTAACAATTCCTCGGCTTCCTACTCCCTCCGAAGTAGTTTTTTCCAGCCCTAAGTCATTGCAGGCTTGTTTTCATTTCTACTCCCTCTGAAAAAGGTTTTTTCAGCCCTAACGAGGTGCTAAAGATCTTACAGGCTTGCAGCATTTTTTTTATTCCTACTCCCTCGAAGTAGTTTTTTACCAGCCCTAAGTCTTTGCAGGCTTGTTTTCATTCCTACTCCCTTCGAAGAATATTTTTTTCAGCCCTAACCAGGGGATAAAATAATATGCTGAAGCTGAACAGACTAAGGACGCTAGCCAGATGAATACCTGGTAGGTAGATTTTTTTCCTATTTTCCTCCCCCAAAACTAAGGTGGGTCTTATACTCCGAAAAATACAGTATATTTGTCTTTTGCTCCAAGGCAGATTATAAAGTAAAGTAGCCTTATTAGAAGGGCTAACACTACTATTGGGAGTTTTCACATGTGGCTGCTATTGAATGAGGTCATTGCTTGCTATATGGCTTTATCATCCTCATTTGGATGTAAAATGAGGCCTCGTAACCTGTTCTTGGGGGGAAAAGACACACCTTGTCAATTGAGTTTGGATGGTGCCAACATTCAGTTGCATTTAACTTATAATAGAGTGGTTCAACCCTAACTTAATCCTGGAAAAAGATCACTGCATAATGAACCTGCTCCACAGCTAATAAAAAACAAAAAACATCTTAATCATAATTACCATATATATACATTGTGTGTGTGTGTGTGTGTGTGTGTGTGTGTGTGTGTGTGTGTGTGTGTGTGTGTATGAAGTTTTCATATCAAATATGAAAATGCAAGGAATTAAACAGTACTATCTATTGCTATTCATATGCAAACTAATAAATACAACTATGGTGCAGAATAGGAGAATCATATTAATAGCATGTCAGTTGAAACACTCTGCTTCATCTGGGAATTCAGTACCCTTACTTTCATGTAAGCTAACACTGGGTTAGTATTGTTTTTAATGAACCATTAACTAAACACATTGTCAGCTTAATTGATTATTGTAGCTAGTTGTTTTAGACATGCATTCTTACCAATTTCAAAAATTACTCATCAGCAGGTCTGAGATTTATGGTCTTTTTTGTTTTATGTTCCTGATCATTGTTTGTGCAGGTGGATCCCTACATGGTTGGTTTCCCCAGCCATGATTTATTGCTCAAGTGATTGATACTATAAACTTCTGCAAGGAGTCTCTTCCAGCTTTAAGATAAGAGAAATATCAAATTGAAGTTCTTCATATGAAAAAAAAACCCAGACAACTGAAATTGTGCACAAAATTAGTTATACAGTACAGGGTTAAGAAAAAATGGACTTACTGAGGCTCAGGGGCAGATATTTCTGAGCTGAACTCAAGATACATCAGAATCCTGATTAGATACAAAAATAGGCAAATAAGATTTCCTACCTCCTGTACTTTTGAGATGCTCAAGCAAAAGAAGGGGGAGATAATTGAAGAAGCCAAACTTTTGGGGGGTAGAGACCCAACTTTTTCCACTGAGAACAGTTCCTACAACAGCTAAAGTAGGCAACAGTCAAATATACAGAAATCAACTGATGTAGTGCATGGCTATCCCAATCTTACTGTAACTTTGCTTTGAGTATTGCTTAGATCAGTGGTCCCCAATCTTTGTGGGTCCATGGACCAGCTGTGGAGGCAGTGGCGGCAATGGGGGGGGGAAGGGATGGTTTCATGTGTGCAACCTAATGCCACACCTGCACAAATAAAGCTTTGTGCCCACTCGTCCCTGCTTGCACGGACTGGTACCCAATGGACTGAGGATCAGTACCAGTCTGGACTGGGGATTGGGGACTCCTGGCTTAGATTGATTATACTATTTGTTTCTAAAACCAAACCTAATAAACCCAACACTTATAATTATGAGTATAATAATAAGTAGTATCTTATATGTAGAAAGTTTGTAATTTAGTTCAGATCCTCTGGTAAATAGATGTTTTAAAGTTCTGTGAACATGCAGAATTTTAAAGAAATTCAGCAAGCTTCAATTCTGATACATACATACATACATACATACATACATATACATACATACATACATACATACATACATACATACATACTGGTACATACATACATACCATATTTTTCGGAGTATAAGACGCACCTTTCCCCCCCCTAAAAGAGGTTGAAAATTTGGGTGCGTCTTATACTCCGAATTGTAACTTTTTCGAAGCTTTTTTCCCCCAGCCCTAACAAGGTGCTAACGATCTTCCCGACTCTTCTTGGCTTGTTTTCATTGCTATTCCCTCCGAAAAAGGTTTTTTCAGCCCTAACGAGGTGCTAACGATCTTCCCTGCTTGCAGGATTTTTTCATTGCTACTCCCTCTGAAGAAGTGTTTTTCCAGCCCTAAGTCTTTGCAGGCTTGTTTTCATTGCTATTCCCTCCGAAAAAGGTTTTTTTCAGCCCTAACCAGGGGATAAAATAATGTGCTGAAGCTGACCAGACTAAGGACGCTAGCCAGATGAATACCTGGTAGGCAGATTTCCCCCCCTATTTTCCTCCTCAAAAACTAAGGTGCTTCTTATACTCTGATGCGTCTTATACTCCGAAAAATACGGTACATCAGATGTTTAAACTAATTATTTAAATATATACAGTTCTTTTAGAACAGGGTTGTCAACCTTTTTTAGTCTGTAGGGGGCTTATTTTTTTTCTGCTTGGGATCTTTGGGATAAATTGTTTGTTTATTTAAAAATTTCATATTTTTACAGCATTAGGATTTCACCCAAATGATGTAATTGAACATTTTGGATCCTTTTGCTATTTTAGAACTTTGGGGAGTAGATTCAAGGAGCAAACATGGTACAACCCTCCAGATCAGTCTGAATCAGAGCAATGTGGACTTTTTTTAAAAAAAGTTTGTACGGATATCTTAAGCGTCTGCGAGGCTTAAGATACTTATTTCACTCTTTAATCTTTTAAACCTCTTTGGCCGCAGGAAAAAAGTATCAAAATATTTGGCCCCGCACAGTCTGGGGAGGTGCTGGGGACAATAAATGGGGTGTTGGGTTGGATTGCATATAGTAGTGGCCACCCATAGTTAAAAGCTCACCATTGGCAGCAGTTATAATGGAAGAGAACCACTAAAACCGAAAATAGCACTATATATTAGAATATAAATCAGCAGGAATTAAATATTAACAGCAAAATCAATTAAAATGAAAAAAAGCATTAAAGATCAGTAGCTGACAGCATTAAAAGAATCTTAAGTTGTCCTGAAGCACCCACCATCTCCCCAAGAAGTTCTCTGGATAGGATCTTGTATCACAGAGGAGTCACTGCTCAAAACTTCCTCTCTTTATGCTTTCCTGCTAGCCTTGTGTGGTGGGAGCAGAACATCTGCAAGCTGTAACCAGTGACTGCCCCTTCTGGGGAGATTAGATCCCAGTTAGAGTGACACTGAAGATAAGGTTTGCTTTAGCAAAGCTGGCTGGGGAATTCTGGGAGTTGAAGTCCTCCAGGCTTAAAGTTGCCAAGGTTGGAGACCCCTGCTTTAGAAGTATGCATTAGGCCAGTTTAATCTTAGAAAATAAAAGTTTTATTTTCTAATGAACAGAATAGCGTTTGCTGTAAGACAGGGAGCAGGGCAGGAAATGTTGAATCAGGCAGAGACTTTTTTAAAAAAAAATTAGCATATTGTAGGCAGTAAGTAGATTCTATGTGTGGAATAATTCCTTGAACCAGAAAACAACTGGAGTCCTTTTTTTTAATGCATAGCTAAATCCATTTATATGCTTTGTGAATAGTTATGTCTATTATAGAATAGAATAGAATAGAATTCTTTATTGGCCAAGTGTGATTGGACACACAAGGAATCTGTCTTTGGTGCATATGCTCTCAGTGTACATAAAAGAAAAGATATATTTGTCAAGAATAATGAGGTACAACACTTAATGATTGTCACAGGGTACAAATAAGCAATCAGGAAACAATCAATATTGATATAAATTGTAAGGATAAAGCAACAAGTTATACAGTAAGTGAGAGGAGATGGGTGATAGGAACAATATTGGGCATGGATTCTATGACCTACTTTTTCGTTCCCAGAATAGGTAAAATATATCAACATTCTGCATAATGGCAATAGCTTCCATTTCTGAAGAATCCTTTTTTGTATGAGAATGCAAGGGAAGTTCAGGAATCATAAAATATTCCAATTTCATAGATAAGTATGAAGTTTCCCCGATAGAAGAAGATTCAGATTGTCTTTTTCTGACCAGCTAAAATCAAAATGAAATTGGGCATGAAACACACTGTGCAATGTCATTGGCTTTACAGCTGACCAGGCTATAAGACAGTTCGGTTTCACCAGACCTAAAGAAGATGATAATCTCTGCTAAATGCCTTGTGCAAGGGAAATATAGCTATTGATAGCTGTGCTGGATACTAAAAGATATGCAGCAGAAGAGAAAGCTCTAGCCATACAGAAGTGCACTCAAAGTGGAACAAGAGGCGCTGTGTTAGTTTATTTATTTTTATTTATTTATTGGAATTTGTCAAACAAAAACGAGAACAAGAACAAGAGAATAAAAATACAATGACAGGGATGATAGGCACGTTAATGCACTTATGAACGCCCCCTCTACTGATCACTTAAGTATGAAGTAAGGTCCACGGAAGTCAATTTGTGACTGAAACTGTGAAAATTTGTAGCCGAGACAACTGAATCAGGCAGGGCATTCCAGACTTTGACAACTCTGTGACAGAAATCATATTTTTATAGTCAAGTTCAGAATGATTTACATTGAGTTTAAAGCGGTTGTTTGTGTGTGTATTATTTTGATTAAAACAGAAAAAAGTCATTTACAGGTAATGCATTACTACGTATAATTTTGTATGCAATACCTATGTCTGACTGCAAGTGACGCAGTTCTAAGTTATTGAAACCGAGAATTTCGAGCCTAGTAGCATAAGGAATTCTATTGTGCACAGAAAAGTGCAAGACTTTTCTCATGAAGTACTTGTGAACCCGCTCGATTGTACTGCTGTTAGTTGTTCTACTCTGCAGGATATTTAACCCAATGTGGCATTAATGACAAGAAATGCATCAAAATATTTATTGAAGGTTCTAACAATAGACACTGAATATTGCAATTCTTTCTTCAAAATATTCTGAAGAACAGTTAAGGGGGTAAGTCCCCTCCCTGGTGTTTTATGACATCTTATAACCAAAAGATTACATTGTTTTGGTTCTGAGATATCTTTTTATGCTGTTTCTATGTTGGCTAATCCTTCACATTTTTGTGGTTTCAGAACATGATGAAACTGGTTGATAAGGAATAATTTGTTGAATTTACTTTCCAGTAATTAGAATATAAGTCTGAAAAACAATTCCAGCTTTTCATAAAAGTGGAATGACAAACCTCTAGCATAATGTGGACATGGGTTAAGTATTAAATCAGTTGAGGACTTCTTGGGTCACAGCTGTGCACCATATTTTCCACAGTAATGTGTCAGATATCTCTGGGCCATCACAAATAAGCTGTGAACGATTGTTCTTTGCAGTAGATTGGACTCCTGCTGCAGTGAAGTACCATAGTATGCATGCATATTGTTAATATATGAGATGCAAACTCTGCATATATGCAGTTCTGATCAAATTTAGAAATGAAGTAATATATGATTCTGCATACATTGGTGGACAGAATCTGCTTATATATATTTAGACTTTCCCTTATACCAGTGATGGCGAACCTTTTTTTCCTTGGGTGCCGAAAGTGCATGTGCGCGCGCTATCGCACATGCGCGAGTGCCCACACCCATAATTCAATGCCTGGAGAGGGAGAAAACGGCCTCCCCTGACCCCCCGGAGGCCCTCTGGAGGCCGGAAATGGCCCATTTTCCAACTTCTGGTGGGCCCAGTAGGCCCATTTTTCGCCCTCCCCAGGCTCCAGAGGCTTCCCTGGAGCCTGGGGAGGGCAAAAACGCCCTCTCCCATCCCCCCGGAAGCTGAAAATGCCCTCTCAGAGCATCTGTGCGAGTCAAAAATCAGCTGGCCGGCGCGCACATGTGCGCTGGAGCTGAGCTAGGCAATGGCTCGTGTGCCGGCAGATATGGCTCCGCGTGCCACCTGTGGCACGCGTGCCATAGGTTCGCCATCACTGCCTTATACTGTTCAGGCAAATGCCACCCCAACAAGATTTCCAATGGGCATCCTAAATTTTTGTCTGTAGGGAACTCAAGACAATTCCTGTCCATATGGAATTCTTGTCTATATGGAACTCAACAAACCAGCCCAATGTAGCAATTTGAATATTGAACTAAATATAAAACATAAACATAGGTTCTAATTCACACTCAGTTATAAAGTTAAAAGGGTCACTTTTGATAATAGAATAGAATGGAATGGAATGGAGTGGAATGGAATGGAATAGAATAGAATAGAATAGAATAGAATAGAATAGAATAGAATAGAATAGAATAGAATAGAATAGAATAGAATAGAATAGAATAGAATTCTTTATTGGCCAAGTGTGATACCAAGGAATTTATCTTTGGTGCATAGGCTCTCAGTGTACTTAAAAGAAAAGATACAATTTTCTTTTCTTTGTAACAATGATACCATTGTTACGAAGATAAAATGGAGCAATGAATCATCTTAGATAGAAATGCAATTAATAATCCATCTGCTTGAGGATTTCTGAAACCATTGCTACCTGGGCAAGTACAAATTATCTCAGCCTTCCTTAACCTGCATCCTTCCAAATGTGTGGATGTCAACTCTCAGAATTCCCAGTCTGCTCAGCCATTGCTCTGAATTCTTGGAGTTGAAGTCCAAACATCAGGAAGGCCCCCACGGCTGGCCTACCTTATCTTACAAATAATTTATTCCACATCTGGATAATAAGCCAACCTCAGTTTGGCAAGGATTAAACATTCCAAAACATTCTAAATATTCTCAGCAGGGAATAAAGAATTCTCCTTAAACCAAGTTAGTTAGAATGTTAGATTTAAACTGAATGGTATTTCATGGAGATGATGTAAGAGTTGTAACATTATATATGAGTAGGAAGTGACCTTACGAATGAAGATGATTATATATGTATCCCGGGATAATGTTGCAGGATCCAATCAGGGCCCGTCACCAGGACCACAGCAAATGACAGCTAATGACTTAAAAGCCAGCCATCAACACACCCCAATCAACATCTAAAAAGCCACTTACAACAGGCACTATAAATACCACACACAGAACAGCACACACTCTGCTAGGGAGAAGTTCCCTGAAGATGGGCTCCAGCACAAGTCCGAAAGCTCGGAAAATAAAACCCCTGGTCCCAGTGACCGACCCAGATTGGATCCTGCAAAATGACCTTAGCTTAAATTACTTAGAAATCCCTTGGCCTCTCAAGGAAGGAAAATAAAGTGCTACTTAAAGTTTCCTGTAATGCTTACAGTAGGATAACACTGGAATCTCAGAGGAGATCTGTCACAGCTTAGAGTGTTTTCTTACACTTTTGGATGGTCATGTCTCCTTTACAAAACTACTAATCAAGTGCTGTTCTATGCCTCAGCTAGTGTAATTTAGGGTTTGTGTTCACAATTGTTAACTTCTAGATTTATCTTTAAGTAAATGTAAGTTTACCTCTAAGCACTAGTCCAGTAAAAGTAAAACCATGTCTCCCAAGAGATAAATGTATCAGTGAAAACTCCAACATAAAATTTCCAAAAATTTATTTTTGGGAAAATGTTACTAAATCAAAATTTCGGTAAGGCTATTCAGAACCCATCTCTCTCTCTCTGTATCTTCCAATCTTTTCTTGACTACAGATTCACTATCACAATATTAAGGGTTGACTTGTATACCCTAGCTAAGTTAACTTATTACAGGTAGACCTCAACTTAGTTCACTTAGTGATCGTTCGAAGTTACAATGGCACTGAAAAAAGTGACTTATGACCATTTTTCACACTTATGACCGTTGCAGCATCCCCTTGGTCACATGATTTACATTCGGATGCTTGACAACTGACTCACATTTATGACGGTTGCAGTGTCCCAGGGTCATTTAACCATCTTTTGCGACCTTCTGACAAGCAGAGTCAGTGGGGAAGCTAGATTCACTTAACAACCATGTTATTAATTTAGCAACTGCAGTGATTCACTTAACAAATGTGGCAAGAAAAGTTGTAAAATGGGGCAAAGCTCACTTCACAAATTTCTCACTTAGCAATATAAATAGTTCATGATCTTCCAGTTCCTAAGCAATGATAAGCAATGATAAGATACCTCTAGGCATTGATCAAGTAATTAATAATTGACCAAGCAAGCAGAAGATCCTCTAAGTTCCTCTGCTATTTGACACATTGCCTTTAATGATAGAAATCTGTTTAATTCTCCATGAATCAATTATACAAGTTGCAAATTGGGAATTTCATATTCATATCAACTACTTGCTTGTAACTGGCACATAGAATCCTGACTTTTATGATATCCCATTCTTGGATCTAGAGAAGTTGGATTTATTTACTTTATTCTATTAATTCATTAGATTTATATCCTTCATTTCCTCTTGTAGTTGAATGTGGCATACATGGCATTGTCTCCTCCAATTTTTCTGTACAGTGATCACCCTGTGGGGTAAGTTGAGCTGAGACCCAGTAATAGACCCAGTCACTTTCTGAGTTCTGTGGCTAAGGGTAGGTTTTCTTGATATAATATTATATATCATCTATTGTTGTTCTCTGCATTTTGGGTTATATTTGCCTAAAACTTCAACTTTGGAAATCTCCAACTAGATCATAAGATCTAGAATGGATCTCTGTATGGAGTTCTGTGCCAACAGAGGAAGAGAAGGGAGGGAAGCAGGCAGAGATGTTCTCTAGAGATGTACTGTAGGTGTTGGGAAGCAGAGATCTAGCAGCACATTTTTTCACAGTATCAAAGGAGCAGTCAGACAGCTGACACACACCACAAGGCCTGGGTACATCAGAAAATGATCAAAGTGTTACTTTACAAATGCTAGTTTAAGACTTATGTCCATCAGCACACATAATTATGCAACACAGATATCCTTCTCACTCAGATCCTACACAGTTACAAAATTTCACCACAGTTTCATGACTGCTTCTCACATTCCCAAACTCCCCTCCCCTCCCCTCGTGGTGAAATCGTTTTCATCTTGCTTGTAAAGAAATAAAATAGATATTCAGATGGTGCCAAATAATGTAATGGCTTTGAAACCAGTTCAGCAATTTCCAGAATTCAGCTGGAAATCCATTATGTGGACATGTTTATCTTGGCTGTGCTATCTCGATAAAGGTTATAGAACTAATACAACGAAGTTGCATAGAAAATTAAGCATTTCGTTTAATATCAGAAAATAAGGAGGTGAACGAAAAGTAGATTTTTACAATGAAACTATGAAGAGTAAAGTACTTCAGATACTTGAAGTGCCTGTTTGTAGATCACCTTATTGTATTGATTTATTAGAATTTTGAATCTGTCTCGCCACCAAAGGCTCACAAATTATAACATTATTGATTGATTTAGTCATTAGATCTATATCCTGTTTTTCCTCCGTGAGGTCAAGAGGGCATGCACAAAACTTTTTCTTCCAGACTTCCCTCCTAGCAACAATAATCCTGTCCCAAAGTCACCAACGAATTTCCATCGCTAAGCATGGATTTTCATTGAGGACTTGTCCAAAATAATGTGACCCTGTATTAATTCTGGGCACATTGTCAAAATGACCTCAGCGTGTGTGTTTATATGCTCGAGTTCCAATGTACATTTTTCCATGTAGTGTCATCTCGATTGCGGCTGTCTGTTTTGAATAACATGTTTCAATTTGTTGCAAGTTAACCCCAATAATTCATCTCCATAATGAAGAACACCCATTGGTGGAATCAGTCCTTAGTAATACTTTTGAAAAATGCCCCTTATAATGACTGCTTGTAGTAATACAATGGTTATAATTCCCGCAAATAGAAAAGTATTAGTTTGAAATCTGGTTAAAAAATAGAAAATAGAAAATTATTAGTTTGAAATCTGGTTAAAAAACCGATTACTATTTTTATTTCTCTGAGCGTGCTACTTTTTCCTGTTTTTTATTTTCAAGTCCAAGGGTGTCCTGTTTCACCATTTATCAGTAATCTGTGATTAAAGTGTTTCACCCTCAACTACCAACTGAAATGGTGCACCATTAGCCTTTAGAAATGTTGTTGTTGTTCGTTGCGAAGTCGTGTCCGACCCATCGCGATCCCATGGACAATGTTCCTCCAGGCCTTCCTGTCCTCTACCATCCCCCGGAGTCCATTAAGCTCCCACCGGCTGCTTCAGTGACTTTAGAAATAGTATAGATTAATTTGCTATTGGCTTCTTCTGGAATGCCCTTCGGGATGCTTTCCCAGTTTGTCTTCTAGCATTTCTTGCTTATCTAGCATAGAAATACTAACCAGGATTGACACTCTTTAACCTTTCAAATCAGGGACCAGTTCCGTGGAGAGAGGTTTTTCCACAGACGGGAGGAGGTGTGGTTTTTGCCTGCTGCCTGCATCCCATGGATGGGCCTTCTCTTGTTTGCATGGCCTGGTTTCTGGCATGCCATGGCCTGGTGCTGGTCCACAGACCGGAGGTTGGGGGACCTCTGTCTTATGGCCTTTATCTTTTAGGAATTTTTTTTAAAAAATGAACATATTAAAACTGGGGCAGTGGGATAGGATAGCAGTGGGATGGAAGATGATATTGCTGTGCTGCCAATTAAGATGGCTTCATGCAAAAGATGTAGAACTTTTTCATCTTTTATAACGGTATCAAAGAAGAATACTGACCCCCCCCCCCCCATGCAACAATGAAAGGTACAAGCATTCTAACACTTTTCTATCATGGCTTCTCATCTTCTTCCTTTCTTGCCCACCCTCCCTATCTCCTCACTTTCTTGCCCATTTTTTACAAGTTATGAGTGTGGGAGGGGATGAGATATTAGAAAATTTCTGTTTTGTGGTTCTTTCTCTCAGACTTTCTCTGTTTCAGAAACAGGGAGTGACTATTAATGTTCCATTAACCCTCTCAACCTTGTTTTGAACATTATAGTTGCCTGTAGAAGTTAGCTTACAATGCTAGTTTTGGGGGGGTTTGGAATTGGTTATTATAGTTGCATGACATCCTAGCTCTTTAGCCTGTGGTCTGCTTAATCATGTCCTATGAACAGCGTCATTTTGTTTACTTCATAAAGCTGGCTTAGTGACTAGAGAAGATGACAGTATTTAATTAGTGGTGAGATAAATAATTTATGCAAATACCGTATTTTTTGGAGTATAAGACGCACCGGAGTATAAGACACACCTAATTTTAGAGGAGGAAAACAAGGAAAAAAGTATTCTGAACCAAATGGTGTAGTAATATATTATTTAAAAAAATACCAGTGTAGCAGAATATTTTTTACAACCATGTATACTTTTTACAAACTTCAAACTTGACAGCTTTAAGACTAGTAGACTTCAACTCCCAGAATTCCTCCTCCAGTCATGCTAGCTCAAGAATGGGAGTTGAAGTCCACAAGTCTTAAACGTGCCAAGTTTGAAGACCCTTGCACCCCTAACCCAGAGGTCTTCAAACTTGACAGCTTTAACACTAGTGGACTTCAATTCCCAGAATTCCTCCTCCAGTCATGCTAGATAGGGTAATTAGAAGGCAAAAATGCTCCACTTTTTGCAAAAAATGGCCCATTTTTTGCTCTTTTTTTTGCAAAAACAGGGCATGCAGAGGGTTTGGGAAGCCTGCAGAGCACTCCTAGGAGGTGGGGGAAGGCAAAAACACCCCAATTTTTGCAAAAAATGGCTTGTTTTTTGCTCATTTTTTTTTTGCAAAAACAGGGCATGCAGAGGGTTTGGGAAGCCTGCAGAGCACTCCTAGGAGGTGGGGGAAGGCAAAAACACCCCAATTTTTGCAAAAAATGGCTTGTTTTTTGCTCATTTTTTTTGCAAAAACAGGGCATGCAGAGGGTTTGGGAAGCCTGCAGAGCACTCCTAGGAGGTGGGGGAAGGCAAAAACACCCCAATTTTTGCAAAAAATGGCTTGTTTTTTGCTCATTTTTTTTGCAAAAACAGGGCATGCAGAGGGTTTGGGAAGCCTGCAGAGCACTCCGAGGGGGTGGGGGAAGGCAAAAATGCCCCCATTTTTGCAAAAAAAGGGCTCATTTTTCGCAAAAATGGGATGTGGGGGCGGGGTTTTGGGAGGCAAAAAATGGCTGTATTCGGTGTATAAGACACACCGACATTTCCACCCTCTTTTTGGGGGCAAAAAGGTGCGTCTTATACTCTGAAAAATACGGTACTTATTAACATTTATCAATTCTTTGATAAAGTGACAAAATTCGTGGACCAGAGGAATGCTGTCGATGTGGTTTACTTGGACTTCAGTAAGGCATTTGACAAAGTGGACCATAACCTACTGCTAGAGTAGGTAGAAACCTGAAGATTATTTTGCTCATTTAATATAACATACCACAAATAATACATATTCTTGACAATGTTGGTAATAGCTAGGCGTTTTATGAGTATTGCAGAAAGTGAATGAATAAAAACTTTATTCTGGCATCTGTAAAACAGGCTACAGCATATAAAAGTGAATGCTTTCTTTAAAACAGCCCTACATATTCCTCTGCTTAGACTATAAATAACTTCACCTATTCTTCTCAATGTCAATTTAACATTTTTTCTTAAGTGCAGCACTGACATCCTTCAGTACAATAAATAAGAGCTCAGTTTTAAACATCTCCCAAGGAATGTTAAGCTAATAGAATATTACTTTGTAAAGGTTTATGCAGCTCTGGAAATCAGCAGTTAAAGGCTATAATTCTATGTTCGGGGACAGAGAACCTGAATATGATCTTGGTGTGGAACACAAATGTGGGTCGGACCAACCAAAACTGCACCCACAGCAGAGCTGTTACCATTATTTCTGACAACAGACCCCCCAATGAAACTGCAACAACATCTTTGTGCTATACTTTATTTGGCACTTCCCCCACCCCCAGCCATCTCTCAATATAGATCTATTCTAAGTGTGGGAAATAAATTACTGCAGAATAAGTGAGATGTATTCTAAGGAATGAATTAATTAGTAGGCTGTAATCGCCTAGCAGGCATCTTTATTCACAAGAAAATCCTGTTCTGTTCACTGGGAATGATCTTTCATTTTCAGTCTTTAGTCTATGAATGGTTTGCGTTTCCTAATGTTGAGATTGGCTGCTTAATTAATCATTTCCTGAAATAGTACCTAATCAGCAGCCTATCTTTAAATTGCAACTTCCCTAATCCCATAGGGTTATAATCATCTGGTTATTTATTTTTTTTAACATGGATTGCAGTGAGTAGCATGGATGAATGAAAATTAAGAATGATTGAATATATGCCTATGTAAGAGCATAGGTAGAAGCACTGAAGGGGTGGGATCAACAATATCAACATGCACTTGTATAGCCGTACCTTCCCCCTTTGATATGTGTGCAATGATTACAACACCTGCTGAAAAGTGGTAGACTTCACATGTGCATTTGTGCCTGTCCTTTTAACATCATCGAATGTCACTGTACGCGTTTAGCAAAAAGAAATGAATGAATGTATGAACATGAATATAAAATGCCACACAAGTGTGCCTGAAAGGGTAACTATAAAAGTAAGTCCAAGCCCAAAAGGGTGTGAAGTGGGACTCGACTACTTCATATGTCATGCATTCATTAAAAGCCTGCCTTTTGGAAAGGTCAGAAGTTCACTAAGTTCACCTATAGAGATTGAGCTACCGCTCCATTCTTAAAAAGAACAGTCTTTACTCAATGAAATACCTGAAGGAATAGAAGAAGCAAGATAAGGCAGCAATTAAATGAAATCATGATGTAGTATAAAAAGTGAGCAAATACTGCAAAAATATATAAAATACAGACCTCATATATGGAGACAATTTCATCAGAATTCTCAGCTAGGTTATATGTTATTTCCTAAGATGGCTCAGGAGAGTATCCAGTTTTCCCTTTCTATCCCAAGTCAAAGAAAGAAAGAAAGAAAAAAAAAGAAAGAAAAAAAGAAAGAAAGAGAGAGAGAGTGTTAGATAAGAATTACTCTCATCAGAGGCGAAATAGATCTTTTCCTGAAACTCTGACATTATAGAAAGAAAACCGCAGTTTAAATACTAAGGTATAAAATATTTATTTCGGTACAAAAACAAATAAATCACATCCTGGCTATAAAAAAAGGTCTTGCTCCTTACAGAAGCAGAAGAAGAAGGGAGGAACAAAGAAAGGAATGTACACATGCGTACTAGGAACATATTAATCACGTGCTCAGGAATAAACCATTATATTTGATAGGGATGCATCTCCCCTGCATATACATATAACAGGCAATATAAAATCATTGCCTGACACAGAGAGAGAGAGAGAGAGAGAGAGAGAGAGAGAGAGAGAGAGAGAGAGAGAGAGAGAGAGAGAGAGAGAGAGAGAGAGAGAGAGAGAGAGAGAGAGAAAGAAAGAAAGAAAGAAAGAAAGAAAGAAAGAAAGATAAATTACCTATTTGCCCTGAATAAGATTCATATTATTCATTGTACCCAAATAGGGAAAAATCAAATGCTATTATTTTAATTGAAAACTACAATAAGGTAGTGCACAGTAAAGTGATGAGTAAGGAACACAGTTTTATGTCAGAAATTCTTGCATTCCATAATTTTCAAGCTATGTATATTAATTTAAGGGCCATCTAAATGCAATATTTTCATTTAACAATTACATCAACATGACTATCACCACCATCTTTTGTAAAAGCAGGAATGGGTAGTCTAATCTTAGCAGATATCCAGACAGTCTCAGTGGAGATGATTCTAACCTTTCATCACTTACAGTATTTATTAGATTCTCAATAGTGCAATTTTGCATCAGTAAGGATTGACTTGATTACATGCCATCAGGTTGCTGTTAACTCTTCAATTTTCTCCATGATGATCTGTCCCCAACCTAGTCTTTCAGATCTTCCAATGGTATATTTATTTCCACTGTAATTGAATCCAGCCATCTTCTTGCTGGCTGCTCTCTTTCCTTTCCACCTTTCCCAGCATTATAGCCTTTTCCCGAGGGCTAGTAAGTGTTCAAAGTAGGATAATTTGAAACTGGTCATTTGTGCCTTGAATGAGAAGTCTGAGTTGATTTGTTTGATGGTTTATTTGTTTTCTGGGTTGTCCATGGTATTCCCAGGAGTCTTCTCCAACACCCAAGTTCAAAAGCACCAATAGTTTTCCCATCTTGCTTCTTCAAAGTCCACATCAGTAAGAATATTTCCAATGAATAACTAATGAGAAAAGGTTTAAATTTCTGTTATATGCCAGCATGAATTGCACCTAACATTTAGCAGTTAGAACATTTAGCAATTCTGTTTGGCAAATGGATATATGTTGAACATTTGGAACTGTCTTTGTAGCAGCTAACTTCTAAGAAACAGAACTGGTGTTTGGCTGATTTTCCTTTCCTTTCCTTTCCTGTCACTGTCCCTGTTCCTTTCCTCAATAGGGGGGATTCTCTACCCTAGTTTCTTCTAAGCCTCTGTGTGTGCTCTGTGAGATGACACTCTCCATGCTCTACTCAGCCTACTTGGACCAATTTGTCAAGAATACTATCAGATAAATATCCGTCATTTGAAACCTTTATAGTGGCAAACGCAAATAAATCAGAGACACATTTTTGCTAAGCACATCAGCAGACAGCTCTAGCCTAATGTATTGGCCTTCAGACCTCCAGTGAAGTTGTTTCCCACCCATCCTGTAAGGAGTAAATTCTGGCTAAATGAAACATTATATAGGGAAACCAATTTAATCTGTAGCACATCTGTCCTATTTAATGAATGTCTAATTGATTAAGCAATTTGTCCACAAAGCAGTTGAATGGTTATTAACTAATTGTCATCTCTATTTTTCTATTTAGTGTTCATTTGCATCATTAATTTAATTATTACGCTTCCTTTCACTCAACAAATTATTATTGTGAGTATTGACCTAAAAAGTGTTCCCGAGTATTCTTTTATACAATGAGAAAAAAAATTAACCTTCCAGAATTCTCTTGTAGAAATATATGGTATGTTTGGACCACTATGTATTCTCTTTGCTCAAGAGGCACTAAATACTATTTGAAATGTCATTTGATATTAAAGGATGTTTGATGTCTCATTTACATTTGGCAGGTTTTCACTAGTACATTTGACATGCAAATAATATTGAGTACATGAAAGTTTGGATGTATGTACCTAAGAGTATCTGGAAAAGTGTGAAGACTGACGTGCAATAGTGCTTAAAAATTACTGTTAACTCTTAATAAGCAATTTAAGCTTTTATCAAGATGTGATAACCTTGGTTATATTGCTGTAGCAGTATCCCTTTGTCAGTTATAATAAATGCCATTGGTAGATCAAGTCTCCATTCTCTGCTATAGCTCCTATTAGATTAAGTGAACTTCTGATCCAAAAGCCAAGGACAGAGGTTCTCACTGCTGGCGTGACATTGGATGATGGGTGTCATGATCCAAAGAGTGAAAAAGGCAGGTACAATTTATTTATTTATTTATTTTTATTTATTTATTTTGTCAAGTACGTATTGGTAATATACATAGATATAACATTGTTTATATACATAAGATGGGTACTGATAAAAGGGAACATTAGGACAGGGACAGTAGGCACGCTGGTGCGCTTATGCACGCCCCTTACTGACCTCTTAGGAATCGGGTGAGGTCAACAGTGGGCAGTCTAAGGGTAAAGTTTCTAAAGTCTAAAGGGTAAAGGGGTTTGGTGACGAAACCACAGAGTCAGGTAGTGAGTTCCAGGCATTAACCACTCTGTTGCTAAAGTCGTATTTTCTACAGTCAAGTTTAGAGTGGTTCACTTTGAGTTTGTATCTGTTGTGTGCTCGTGTATTGTTGTGGTTGAAGCTGAAGTAGTCGTTGACAGGAAGGATGTTGTAACAGATAATTTTATGAGCTATGCTTAGGTCATGCCTAAGGCGACGTAGTTCTAAAGCTTTCTAAGCCCAGGATTTCAAGTCTGGTTGCGTAAGGTATTCTGTTGCGAGTAGAGGAGTGGAGGACTCTTCTCGTAAAGTATCTCTGGACACTTTCTAATGTGTTTATGTCCGATATGCGGTGTGGGTTCCAGTTACATTTTGATTTAATTTTTTCATTCAAAATTAAGATTTCGTCTTCGAATTTCACTTTCTAAATTCAAGGCCATTTTGAATGTTTGCAATGCTACCTTACCAAGTTGATCATAGTAAAAATTTGTATAGGTCAGAATGTTTGACACATCAGAGATCAGGGTGTGGATCATTATTTGTTTTCAGTACTTCCCCTCCCCCAGCTTTGGCAGATTCGTTTACTTTTAGTCTTTTAATGAATGCTTTGCTCTGGTGTATCCAAGGTCTTAATGCCCTGATTCCCTACAGACTCTGAATTCTATCTTAGATTTCTCCCCAGTGGGATCCATATAGAAGCCGACTCAAATACCTAATGGCGCCACAGGAAATTCTCTTGTAACAGATACCCTATGGTGTAAAACCAATATTTTGTTTTTAAAGTGATTTCCTTTTTTTTGTTCGGTCTCCTCAACTTGCTTTTTGACCAAGCCAAAACATCAGAAGTTATTATCAGTCCTGAAGGAGAGAGTTTAATAAGCTGAATGGGGGCTGACTCACGGATTACTGCATAACTTCTCAATTAATTTCTTGTAATCCTTGCTCCATATCACGTATTCCAGAGAAAGAGAGAGACCAAAAACAATTATGACAGGATTGGAACTTAATCTGATGTGCATTCTTTGAAGATGAATTAAGAGGAGTGTGTATTCTTAGCAATTTCACAGGCTATTGCACAGTAAATTTACATGTAACACACAGGAAAATTGATTTTTTTCTTCTTTGTAAGATTCATCGAATTGAATTGAATAACTGGGGGAAAAAACCCTAAAGAAATGGTGAGCATGACTCAAATAAGAAGTCCTGGAAATGAATACTCACTCCATTTAACTGATGGATACTAAAGGATCTAGGTCAGTGATGGCGAACCTTTTTTCCCTCGGGTGCCGAAAGCGCGGGCGCGGGTGCTATCACACACTCGTGAGTGCCCACACCCATAATTCAATGCCTGGGCAGGGCGAAAGCGGCCTCCCCCACCCCCTGGAAGCCCTCTGGAGGCTGGAAATGGCCCATTTCCCGACTTCTGGTGGGCCCAGTAGGCTTCCCTGGAGCTTGAGGAGGGCGAAAATGCCCTCTCCCACCCACCCCCAGAGGCCCTCCGGAAGCCAAAAATGCCCTCCCAGAGCCTCCGCGTGAGCCGAAAATCAGCTGCCCAGTGTGCACAGGCGTGTTGGAGCTAAGCTAGAGCAACGGCTCGCGTGCCGGCAGATATGGCTCCGCGTGCCACCTGTGGCACGCGTGCCATAGGTTCGCCATCACTGATCTAGGTTGTTTCTAGGCCAGCCAAACAAGTATAGATTATTGTATCCAAACAAAGCATATATATCATGTATATCTCACCACATACCACACATACAGGTAATCCTGATTTACAATCACAATTGAGCCCAAAATTTCTGTTGCTAAGCAAGACAATTGTTAAATGAGTTTTTCCCATTTGATAACCATTTTTGTCACAGTTGTTAAGTGAAACATTAAGCGAACCTGGCTTCCCTCATTGACTTTAGTTGTTGGAAGCCAGCTGGGAAGGTTACAGATGACACAACTCCAGGACAGTGCAATTGTCATAAATGCCTGCCATTTGCCAAGTGTCAAAATTTTGATCATGTAACCACAGCAATGCTGTAATGGTCGTAAGTGTGAAAACTGGTCATAAGTCATTTTTTTAGTGCTGTTGTAACTTCGAGTGGTCATTAAATGAAGTTGTAAGTGGAGGACTACCTGTATGCAAGAATGAGAGAAAACACCAAAACAACCACAAAAGATATTATAAAAACACTCACTTCTGTAATATCTCCTCACTTAATCATTTCTTAAAACTGCAGTACAGACTCTTTGTACTACAAGAGCTTTTATGGAGGGCTTCATATTTCACAAAATCATGTGCAGTCACCAAAATACATTATGCATGTATAAAATTTAATCCTCTATGAAATCTATCTAGTTGCTGCCCCACTGTTCAAGATATCACTGCTACTGTCTTCTCTGGGAACTATTTTCCTTCCAAAGTATAGTGAGATCCAAAGCCAGAACACACATGCAACCACAAGAAAAGTCAGCAATTAAAGATACAGATCAGTTCATAGGAAAGGAGCCAATCAGCAGAATGAACAGTTAAAATTATGACTTATGGAGAAGACTGACTAGTGTCAGCAACAGTCATTGGCCCCCAGCTGATAAAAATAAGTCAGGAATTTAATATTATATCTTAGTTGGCATAAACCTAGTAAATTCCAATGCCTATACTCGCAGAAATAGGTCATATTTTCTACATTGCCAATTGTCTATATGAATATGATCACAATAGCAATAGCACTTAGGCTTTACACCCTCTCTAAGCGATTTACAGAGTCAGCCTATTGCCCCCAACAATTTGGGTCCTCACAAAGGCTCAAAAAGAACTAAAAGCCGACTGGAGTATGCCAAACATTGAAGTCCAACTTCAAAATTGAATGCTTTGGATGTTGGGTGGCTTGATAACATAAAAAACACCCATCTCATACAAATTCATTGCTCCAGTTCTTGTATTTTATTTTTTTAAGTTCCTAATGCTGCGAATGATTCTGGTCTTAAGGGAGAATATAGTGCTGCATAAATTTAGTTAAAGAAAATCTAATTGAAGGAATATCTGGATTGAACAGCATTGCTTATTCATAATTGCTATGGTTCTAATTCCACCATAGACACCTTGAACATAAGGAAAATGTTCAAGGGCTGTATAGTTACAAACGTTATACCACAGACTTTATCAAGCGGTTAAGTTGCACACTCTAAGCAAAAAAACAAACAAAAGAAAAACAGAGAAAAGAGCTCAGTTATTTCTGGGAAAAGCTAACAATTAAGGCCCTGATCTCTATGGACAGAAAATTTTAAAAGCCTTCTGTTAATTGCTTCAGCAATGTAAAACATTACTCAGCGCGCGCGCGCACACACACACACTCACGCACACACACACACACACACACACAGATCTGCCATACAGACAACTTGAAATTAAGCTTAGAGAATAATTAGCTCAGGAAATAAGAGTTGGGCACTAAGATTGTAATTGTCCTATCATACCCTTAAAAGTGGAAGGGAGTTGTTTATAATAACCATCTTAGATTACCGAAATGGTGGTTTAGCCATTTATCAGATGTTCATGAGAAACGGGGAAGGCAGGCTGAATCTGCAAGACCCTCTCCCTCTGTTACCCCCTTCTTGTCTTTGGCATGTTCTAGTGGGTGACAGAGCATAGCAATGTGTTGGGCTTGACATTTATCCTGAGAATAAATCACTCTGGATAGCCTTAAAGGGTAAATAATTGAACACAGATTAGTGTTGAAAAGTGAGAAGGAGGAATAAAGTTAAGTTCAGCTCAAGGGGCCACCAACATATAAGAGAGTCAATATTTCCCCTAGTTTGTCCTTTTGCCAATGAGTGCAATCCCTGAGCACATTTATTTACTGTATGTGCAGATGTGTATATACATATATAATATGAATATGTGTGTGTGTGTGTGTATTGCTGACTCAATAAAGAGAATATATATCTTGTAATACAATCTACACCACAAAAAGAGGTATCGCTTTCTAAGGCAATTACAGAGAAGTAAGTTTAGACTGCCTAAAAGCAACCCACACACTCATCTACCCTTCCCCCTTGTTAGGTTATTGTAGGTAAGCTGGAGAGTGGCTTGTCACAGATAACAAATTGTGTCAATAGATTCTTTTAAAAGAATGGGTTAATTTGTGACCATTAAAAACATCTGTAACAGCAAATTGTAGTTCAAGGATGAGATTCAATCCACTTACCCCCTTTCAACATTGTACAGTTGTATAATTCATTGGGTTCCCCCCCCTTTTTTTCCTGATTTTCCTATAATGTCCGAAGCCGAACAATTGTGCTCTAACAACTTTCAATAACTGCTTAATCTACAAGGGACACCTAACTTTTAATTCTAAGATTATGTAATATTCATCCGGCTCACTTAAATGTATTTAAACCATAGAGCCCTCTATGCTTGAATTACATTTTCTGTTTAAAATTAGATGTTTTCAATGCATTTGTAACAGAGGGGTTAAAATAAAACTTTTGATAACCTCAGTAAAGTGAGGGCTGTTGGTATCAAAAGCCAGTTTGCTGTAATGATGGAGACAACAGTCTAGAACAGTGGTTCTCAACCTTCCTAATGCCGCGACCCTTTAATACAGTTCCTCATGTTGTGGTGACCCCTAACTATAAAATAATAAAATTATTAGGAAACTCAGGGGTGGGTTCTAACTTACCTCACTGCCGGTTCACTTCCTCCTGCACTGTGTGGCTGCGCCTCATGGGTGTGCGTGCGCTTTGTGCACGCACGCATGTGCAGTACTGAATTTAAAAAAAAAATTGCAAAAAAAAAGCCGAACACAAGATGGTGACGCATGCGCAGTGCTGGAAATTCAGCTTCTGCGCATGCTCAGAAGTTCCCATGGTACAGATTTTTTTTTTGCAGTAGTCTATTTGCATGTGGGTTGACCCGTCTGGAGACCGATGTCTCGGTTCCTAAGACCATTGGAAATATGTGGAAAGGGGTCGCGACCCACAGGTTGAGAACCGCTGGTCTAGAAACTGGGAGACCATGAGTTCTAGTCCTGCACAAAGTCAGATGGCCGATCTTGGGCCAGTTACTCTTTCTCAACCCCAGGAAGAAGGCAATAGCAAATCACTTCCAAAATTTGCTAAGAAAACTGCAGGGACTTGTCTAGGTAATTGCAAGGAGTTAAAATCGATTTGAAGGTTTCAAAAAAAAAAAATCCCCCCAACCCTTCAACAACATTTTTACAAAATTTATTTAAATGTACAATGTTTAAGTAAATATTGAAATTAAAAACATTTTTAAATTAACGTTAAAAAACCTCAAAAACAACAGAACTCATCCAGCCAAGCCAAGCCAAGCCAAGCCAAGCCAAGCCAAGCCAAGCCAAGCCAACCCAACCCAACCCAACCCAACCCAACCCAACCCAACCCCAACATCAAAACAAATGAAACCTATTCTCCAAAGCACCTAAAGGCAGGACAAGAAGTAATGGATGGAATATAATCAAGGAGAGAAGCTGAACCAATCCAGAACTGAGCTGAGATAGCGCAGTGGTTAAAAGCAGCATTGCGACCTTCAGCTGATTGCTAGTTTAGCAGTTCAGCTGTTCAAATCTCACTAGGCTCAAGGTTGACTCAGCCTTCCATCCTTCCGAGGTGGGTAAAATGAGGATCCAGATTGTTGGGGGCAATATGCTGAACTCTGTAAACCGCTTAGAGAGAGCTGTAAAGCACTATGAAGCGGTATATAAGTCTAAGTGCTATTGCTATTGCTAACTAAGGAAAAAATTCCTGACAGACCAATTATCCAGTGGAACAGCTGGTCTCCAGAAGTTGTGGGTGCTCCATCAGTGGAGGTTTTTATGAAGAGACGAACAACCACTTGTCTGAAATGGTAGAGGGTCTCCTGCATGAGCAGCTGGTTGGACTAAAAGACCTCCAAGGTCTCTTACAACTCTGTTATTCTGAAACAAACCCATCTACATGGTTTGAAAATAACATTCAAAATGTAAAATATATTTGAGCTTAAAAAGAAATACAAAATATTAAATATCCAAATTCAGAACTCCTGTAGAAAAATATATTTATATTGGTCCAGGCAACCTGTTAGGAGTCACTTTGGTAATAGAACTAGAAACTACATAAAAGAATCTTTAATTGACTCTTCCAGATTCATTTCTGTCATGTTAATTTTAAAGCTAAGACTGTTGTCTATACTTTTAAATTTAACTAATGCAACAAAAGATGTATTTTCATTATATATAGTATTGTCAGTTAAGAACATTTTAATGTCCTTGTTTTGAACTTTATAAAATCTGACAAAAATAGACAACAAATCTGTCCTAACATAAAAACTGTTTTGCAGTTTTTCCAATTTTCTTCAGCTGTTCTATTGCATGAACTAATGCATACACTTCTTTGCCACCTCTTCCTTGGAAACTCAAGAGAGAACACATGGGAGATACCTTTCATTTTATCCCTCTAATAATCTGTGCTGAGTAACAGACACTGACAATGCTCTGAGGCTTGTGGCATTGCACCTAGATTACTGTGGAGGAACTTAGTTCTAGCCTTGAAAAGGAAATGAGTAAGGCAAAATGGTTGCTCAGTCCTTAGAAAGTAGAATATGTGAGAAAGAAACTCAAAGTAGCCCTACCTTGATCTTGTTGTCCTTAGAAGAGGCAGTGAAAGTTTTGTTTAAACACATAAGATTCTGGTAATAAAAGTTACAAGGATGAAGTAGCATTCCTATTTCTTGACCTGGTCTACCTTAAAGGATTGACAGCTACCATGCTAGGATTTCTCTCCTGCAACAGTTCAATTGGCTGTACATACATATGCTAATTGAGAGCAGGCAATGCTTCAACATTTATACAATTGTGGCATAATTAAGTTGTACCAATAAAGGAGAATATTTGTAGCTCAGAGTTGAAATGAGTGGTTCTTGGTGCTCTCTGAGCTTGGTTGTTTTCCTGCAAACATTTCATTACCAAACTAGGTAACATCATCAGTGCTATTGATGGACTAGTCTGCAAAAAAACAAACAAACCAAGAGAGCACCAAGGACCCTCAATTAATTTGTTTTTATATTTTATGAAGTATGCCACTCAGAATCACTTGCTGAGATTGGTAATTTGATAGAAATCAAATTAAAAAAATTGCAGATACCGAAAGATTTAATTGAAGCCGCAACTCCAATTGATGTACAGTTTAAAGTCTTCATAAAATAGCATCCATTTTTCCCAGTGGGAGACATTTTGAAATTAGATAAAGAGAACCGAGAATGGTTTGATTAATGTACAGAAGAAGCTTGCTTTCTGATAGGACAATATCATTTGTTCTGATTCATTAAACAAGAGCATTATAGTTATCAGGAGTTCCAGTTGTTTATTTTCTTTCACTGCTGCCAAGTAGGTTCCCATTAAGACAAAACAGATCATCACCACATTTGGTCACAGATATGATATAATGCTCTGTAGATGCTGGGCCATTTCATACTGTTTTCAGCTTATTATGAACTTTCAAATAATGGGATCGAGGGTTGCATCCTCTTTTTCTCAACTCATTGTTCAAGGAGATGTCTTGCCTTTTTTCAGAAGCAAAAGTTGACATGGCTTCAAAATCTCTGAAATGAGGAAGACCCACACAAAAAAATGCACTGTTCCAGCAGTAGACTTTCCATTTCACAGTAACTTGATTATCTATAATATTTTTTCAAGATTCAGGAAGGAGTTAGTATAATTAAGTGCAAATATATGTTTGTGATAGGAGAAAAATCTGAATCCATTTTTTTCCTCGCAATCTCAGCCAAGGGAAACTTAGTTAACCCTGGTATATTGTAACTTAGTTGACCTATTGGTTTTGGGTTTGACCACAGCTAGTTTTTTAGATGGCTGCCTTCTCTTGCTGACGTAGATGAATATCAAGCATCAGAATCACACAGAATCAGATATCACATACAGGTTGTCCTCGACTTATGACAGTGACTCTTAGTGACTAGTCAAAGATACAATGGACCTCCCTATGTGTATTTGCAGCCCATTTCCAAAGTTCTAACAGCTGCCTCCCAGTCATGTGACCACATTTTGGATGCTTGGCAACCAGCTTCCATTTATGGCCATTTGCACTGTCCCTCTGTCACATAAACACATTTTATGATTTTTTTTACTGAAAGCCGACATTTGCTTCTAATTTTCAGCAAAATTGGCCCATAGCAAACAATAGGTTTGCTTAATGACTAGGGTGTTCACTTAACAACTGTCATGTCCATTTAATGACTGATGCTAAAAAGGTCACAAACTTGGGTTTGTTACATAGATAAAAACACTTTACAACTGTCACGACTTATAACCATAATGGGCAGGCTCCATTACAGCCGTAAGTCGAGGACAATCTATGTACTATATATTTAAACCAGGGGTGTCAAACTGGCAACCCGCGGGTCAGATGCGTCACACACAGGCCAGGCCCACCCCAGTTCCGCAAAGGCAAAAAAATGTCATGATACGTCATGATACGTCAAGTGATGCGATTGAGTTTGACACCCGTGATTTAAACAATTGAATAGCATTATGTTGTTCCTGATCTTTGAAACAGCTCTTTAGGTCTGAAGGAAATGTCTTCTACTGAAATACATTCTTAGACACATTGCTAAATGATTACATTGCTCACCCTTTCCCACTCTCTCAGAAAACAGACAGGATCCAACCAATAATTTCTCTCATTCTTTGTCAAAATATTTTGCCTGTTAATTGTGGGATGTTATAAAGCTGGCCACTATTCTCAAAATAATAGATGAGATTATAAAAATGTTGTAGGAAGCCAGCTGCAAGGAATAAAGTAAGTTGTTTGTTTCATCCATCAATTTGGATATATTTGTGGAGGCTGATAATCAGTGGTGATTTCAGAAGAAGGGGTAGGCTTCTGCTTGTCTACAACATACACAATTGTTGCTTTCAGTGTTCATGCTGCTAACAGAAGGCCTAACCTCGCCAACTCAATTGTCTTTCAATTTTCTTGTCCTCCACAGAGTTTGATTTAATAATAATAATAATAATAATAATAATAATAATAATAATAATAATAATAATAATAATAATAATAATAATAATAATAATAATAATAATAATAATAATAACAACAACAACAACAACAACAACAACAACAACAACAACAGAGTTGGAAGGGACCTTGGAGGTCTTCTAGTCCAACCCCCTGCCTAGGCAGGAAACCCTACACTACTTCAGACAAATGGTTATCCAACATCTTCTTTAAAACTTCCACTGTTGGAGCATTCACAATTTCTGGAGGCAAGTTGTTCCACTGATTAATTGTTCTGTCAGGAAATTTCTCCTTAGTTCTAGGTTGTTTGTCTCCTTGATTAGTTTCCACCCATTGCTTCTTGTTCTACCCTCAGGTGCTTTGGAGAATAGCTTGACTCCCTCTTCTTTGTGGCAACCCCTGAGATATTGGAACACTGCTCTCATGTCTCCCCTGATCCTTCTTTTCATTAAATTAGACATACCCAGTTCCTGCAACCGTTCTTCCTATGTTTTAGCCTCCAATCCCCTAATAATCTTTGTTGCTCTTCTTTAATGACATTTCTCTTATGTCATTAAAGTAACTGATGGGCTTTGTATTATACGGTAGGATTTATCCTTGTGATTTCTGTCATAATTCTATTTTGACTGAAAACAGAAGTGTTAGTAGTTTCTTTGGCTTAAGACACGAACAGGCTTCTCTTGCTGGCATCTTAGCAACAATTCTTTATTATTATTTGCACATCCTTTGAGGATGCTCTTCATTAAAATAAATGTTCCACTCTGAATCTGCTTTTTTAGTCTCAGGGATCATTTAAAACCAGCTTTAATTTAAGCCTAAGGAATGCAGTAGCATCCTAAAATTTCGCTGATGAAATACAATAGTTGTATGTTGCTTTATTTATTCAGGACCTCATCTCCCACTCCTCTCCCCCACTAACAAATATATGCCTGCTCTATGGAGCTATTGGAAAGCCAAAACAACCTGGGTCAAGTTGACTGGGTCAGTTCTGCTATCCTTTAAACCCTGAGGAAACCAAAGGCATTGATTTGTGATTCCCTATGGAACAATTTAATGCATGAAACTGTTTAAAGATATAGATATAGAGTTCATGATGGAGGAGTAAATATACTGCAATCTCTCCATTATGTTTAATGAGTTGTGAATGGTAGGAGTACAATACTTACTGATCCAATTTGCATAGCCCTTCTCATTATTAAATAACGTGGCCTACATGAATGGGATTTAGCTCATCTCACAGGATAATTTATAGACATGGGAGGATTACCATTTGGTGATTATCCATCCTTCATATCTGATTGGATAAACATAGTTGTCAACCAGGCCAGATAATAAATGGTTAAATAAATTTTCATCTGGTAACCCAGGGCATTTTCTGAAAGTATGTATTAACAAAGACTATTCTTTAATTACAACTGCTGTTAGTATAATTGATCAAAAGGCATTAACACAGTTATTCCAGCTTGCCTCCATCAACACAGAGTTTCTATAGTTAAAATGGTTGATTAAAATAGAATGGAAACAAGGGTGAGTTACAAATGGAAGATCCTGATTCCTGAGAAAATATTGGCCTGTTCAGATACCAGTAAAGATACCCAGTAGAGAGAGAGAGAGAGAGAGAGAGAGAGAGAGAGAGAGAGAGAGAGAGAGAGAGAGAGAGAGAGAGAGAGAGAGAGAGAGAGAGAGAGATCATCCAAATAATGTACCCGCTTAAGTTTTGTCAATAATTTCCCTGCAATAAATGGCTGTGAAAAAAATCTACCGTAAATAATTTGATCAAGGAAATAAAATGGTATTTTCAGCTATCCAATATTGCCTGCCAATCCCATTACATATTATTATGCCTATCAGAGTTCCCTTTAGCCCAACCAGTTTCATACAATTGCTATTTCTGCGGAAGATCTCCATTATCTGATCTTGAAACTAAGAATGAAGAATGAAATGAAGGAAAGGGTGGTCAAGGGAATTTGACTACTACAAGATAAGAACACACCAATTAATTCCTCCTTATCTACTCACCACAGCAAAGAAGTTAAGCTCAGCTTGCCAGCCCCTGCACTGGAGTGCAAAAAGCAGCTGTTGCTTCGGAAATATCCTCTGGGATGTTGGCAGATGCATTCAGAACCCAACCAAAAACGATTAATTCTTAGGACATTAAGATCTCAAAGGATTCCTGGGTGAGGACAAATTCCTAAATTTATTCTTAAAAGTACAGATGGGACGAAGATTCATTAGTTTACATTCTGGGGATTAATTTATGGACTGAAATTTAGTTTACACTTGCAGTGCATACTTCTCAGTATTTTGCAAACAAATTACCAATGAGAAATGCAGCATGGAAAATTCCGTTTAAAAGTATGTATTTGTAAACATTTCATACACAAGTCCAATAATCATGGAAAATGAAAAACTGTGTATTAAACGCAATTGTAAATAAAAATAAAAATGTAAACTGCAAAAATAAAATAGATGTGTTCACTCTTGTTTGGAAGTAGAAGGATTAAGAATTGAAATGCCTAATTTCAATACCAGAGATATTGAATTTATTCACAAACCAGAATTCTAATTTGATCTGTGGCCATCAGATCCGCATATGGATTAATTGGCCAAGTTAATGCTTTTGACTGCCATTCCAAGAATCTCAAAAGATGGCTGTTCTTTTTCCATACAGATCAAAATACCTAGTAATCTCTGCACTTCTCTGCAAGGTTTTGAGGATCCACATACAAAGTTTGGCCATTTTGCAATAATAAGATAGTTTTGATTAAGATCAAGCCAAGCAGTAGGTCACGGGAAGGAAACAGTGGCCTTTGACAGAAGGGAGTTGACAAGTGATGAAGTAAGGAATGTGCTGATGTCCTTGAGCCGAATGAGGGGCAAAGTGTGGGAAGATGCAGGCACATGAAGATGAAATCACTGTTGGGTTAATTAATTGGGGTGGGATGACTGCACATTCAGGGGAGGAAAGAGGCTTAGCTTGTCCTAAATCTAAATTTCAAGTAGCAGCTACAAAGGATTCTGGAGCTACAGGAAGCATGGAAGCTATTGGGTGAAGCTTGAATTGGCTGCTATCCAAAGGAGTATGTCAAATATTAGTGAAAACAGACTGCAGCTGTTGTGTACAGGAGTATTTTCTTACAATTATGCTTTCACTCCTTCTCAAATGAAACTCCATGCCCACCAGGATTGCCACTGGTACCATGGAGGGGACATAGCTATACCAAGCTGGAAGATCATCAAGACCAAAATGGAAAGTGTGAGGGGAGCAAAATCACCAATTCTGTGGGATCAGTTGCCTTTGGTTGCTTTATGTATAAAACTATTTAGGGACCAGAAGCATTTTGTCCCTTGAGAGACAATACTTAATTAACCAAAGAGTTATTTTTCTTCAAAGCCAGGTTTTCGGCCTTGAGCTTTGAGAAAAAGCCTGGTGCATATTGCTGGAGCATCATTGTCCATCAATACAACGGGATCTACCTTGCAACTCAAGAACACTGCTAGGTCCTACAAAATGGGCATATTACACAGTGGTGGGATTCAAATGTTTTTTCTACCAGTTCTGTGGGCATGGCTTGGTGGGCGTGGTGTGGTTTGGTGGGCTTGGCTTGGCTTGGTGAGCATGGCAGGGGAAGGATGCTGCAAAATCTCCATTCCCTCCCCACTCCAGGGGAAGGTTACTGCAAAATCTCCATTCCCACCTGATCATCTGGGACTTGGGAGGCAGAGAATAGATGGGGGCGGGGCCAGTCAGAGGTGGTATTTACCGGTTCTCCGAACTACTCAAAATTTCCACTACCGGTTCTCCAGAACTGGTCAGAACCTGCTGAAACCCACCTCTGATATTACAGCAGCCATCTTGCTGCATTATGCATTTCTATTTAATGTTTATTATTACGTTTCAGAGGTTTTTGGAGAAAAATTGTTCTCTTAAAGTATTTAAGGGAGTTGGGCAACATGTACAATCAGCATACTGAGGATGTATTTACTCATTAAAATTGTTTCAATGTTTTCTCTCTAACTTCCTGCCGCTGCTCCTGGAAGATTATACATGGTGAAATGAGAAGAAAGCCAGAAATGACCCCAGGGTAATCACGCTAGCCATAATATCAGAGCAGTTCTGTTTTGTCCTGGATTTTATAGGAATGTTATATTTGTCAAAAATATCTCTATAGTTTTCCATCTTGTCAAGGACTTTTGTCCTCCAGTGTGGCTTTACAGGATGACTTTAGAAAATGAGTGCTGATCTTTTGCTGCTTTGAACAACAACAACATCAACAACAAATGAATGCTCCGAATTGGTACTTCCACTTTAAATGATTTCTCATTTTCGGGGTTTCTGATCAATATTTTTTTTTGCAAAGCATGACAAAGCTTCCCCGTTTCATCAAGCAGTAGAAACTTTCTGGAATTTTTTCTATTTTCCTGTGCTGTTGAACTATTCCACGCTAAAGCAAAATAAAGGAAGCTATTTGTTGTTATAGTTACATAAATCAGCAGCTAAGTCATGATTCATTCTAAGCAGAACTCCAAATGTAACCCTGGTGAAGCTCAAGGAGCAACTCCTCACCTATGTGATTCCATGATACTATCTTTGTTCAGCAAGTGAGCCAATCTATTTTCGGCTCATTTGCAGTTCAATAGGAAATAAGTGGAAGCCAGCTTTTCCTCAGAACTACTGGTGCTTTGTGAAGTTTAAGCTGATTAATATCTTATCGATGGGACATCTTGTCTCACCTTTCCTCTTGTATCTTGGCTTTTCCCAGTTTCTGCAATGGTACTTTCATACCTTAGCATTTCTTTGCAGTTTGTAACTTGAACAGAGAGATGATGGCTTGGGAGTTTTTGCAGCTTTAAATCTTGCCAAACACACACATACAAACACACACAAACACACACACACACACGCCATTAAATGACTGGGATGAAATGATTGAATGGTGCGTTTGTATAGGAAGTTTCCTGATTGCCTCCTGGGAGGAGTTTTGAGCTCAAAAGCCACAAAGAGGACTGCAGATTATAATAAGATCCGTTCTAAGGTGGATCTTAGTTTCCCAGAATCAGCTTCTCTGGAGGTCATTTATCCAACCCCTCTTCAGTGCAGAAACTGCAAGGCAAGCTGCTGAAACAGCACCTCATATGAAAATTTATCCAACCTTTGCTTCAAAACCCTTAAGACCTGCAGTATCCATTGACTTTTGTTCCACCCATGGGCATCGGGATGGGGTGGAGGCAATGGGACAAACCACAAAACATGCATGATGCAACTTACGTACTGGTGTCAGAAGTCAGGACACAACTACACTATTTGTGTAACATTATTTCAGCAATGTAGCAGTTTGCTGTTAACACCACTGGTTCCACTGTTCAACAATGATCAGCTAAATATATATTTTCCTTGTAGATTCAACACCTTTAATCATAGCTCTGCCTTCCAGAACCATAAATCATTTTTTTTTGCCTAAGATGCATTTCGGTACATCTCAAATATTTCTTTCTAGACATTACGTTGTTGGTTCCTCCATTAAATATGGCTTCTTAATGTCTTTCTTAAAATGCTGTCCAGTTCTGGATGTCAGACTGCAAGGAATGACTTCAAATTAGCACAGAATAATAAACTTTTCTGGTCTTTTAACATAGTATCTCTTCTTTCTTGATAAAACCAGTTCATGTGAAACAGTCTCACAATTATTTTTTTTAAAAGGTTGATATGAAGCTACCGTATTTTTCGGAATATAAGACGCACCTTTTCCCCCCTAAAAGAGGCTGAAAATTTGAGTGTGGTCTTATACTCTGAATGTAGCTTTTTCGAAGCTTTTTTCACAGCCCTAACAAGGTGCTAACAATCTTAACATAGTATGTGTGAGACACATTATATCTGTCTGTCTCTCCAATTGAAAATGAGTAAGCCTGTTCTTGGTCAGAGCCAGAGAAAGTAATGTTCTGGCCACAGGAATGTTAATGGAAGCAGCGTTGTTGTGTCCTATTCTCAACACACCATAATAACACAATAGACATGTTTTACAGGAATAAGCTCAAAATAATATTTTGGGCACATATGCAAAAACCCAGATTTCTTGAGAAGTCTATAATACTGGGAAAGGTGGAAGAAAAAAGAAGATGATAATCAACAGCAATGTGGATGGACTCAGTCATGGCGGTTTTGGATGAATTTGGTTGGAAGACATGAAGGGCCAGGTTGGGGAAGGACAAGTTCTATCAATGTTGGTTCTGAAGAAGCAAAATGGAGGAGACAAATTAAGATCAGATTCCAAGGCAAATTTATTCTAGTGTAAAGCCATAGAGGGTATGTTACTGATCTACTGTACATATACAGTAATGATCAACTGGGGGAGAGTATATTTGGTCATCATTGTTTATTTAGCATGCGCAGAAGCGTCCTGGGCAGGTGGGTGGAGCCTCCCGCCGCTGCTGCTACCGGTTCTAAGAACCAGTCCGAACCGGGAGCAACCCACCGCTGATTGTATACACCTAAAGATTTACAAATGATTTACTTTATGCAGTATATAACATATCCTAATAGCCAAAGTGAACCTTCTGGCACCATATAAGAAAGGACTGGCACCATTGTAAGTTGCTATCATTATGCCCATCTACTCAAAGTACTCCAGGAGTATTCTATGGGCAACAGGACAGAAAACTACTGAGAAGTCGTAACAGATCCAAAACCAAAATAAACAGTAGTGGGTTCTGAATTAGTTTGCTACCGGTTTGCGTGCACGCGCTTGTAAAAAAAGCCCCCCGGGTGGGTAGGCGAAGCCTCCCGTCTCTGTCGCTACCGGTTCTAAAAACCGGTCCAAACCGGGAACAACCCACTGCTGGCTTAGATCCCAATGCAGACTCTCTGCCAGTGCTCTCTGTATCCCCAACAGGCCCAGAAGCCAAGCTGCAGTTGGGAAGGGAGGCTTTATGGCACTGGCAAGAAGGATTCTGCATATGTTGAACGATTTATTTCACTTTAATTTTAGCTCTAGATTAGCATATTATTAGCAGAGTTTTGAAAGAGAAAAAAGGTCATCTTCCCCACCCTCCTTTTCTGAGTATGTGTACTCTTCTTGAGCCAGGCTTACTTATTGAAAGGAAGATAAGCGAGATGATGAAGTTCAGAAATATAAATGTGGCCAACAGAATAAACAAGTTTATCATACTGTTTTAGCAGAGGCAAAGCAAGTCTATAAACAACGGCCATCCATATTTGTCATTCTTTCACATAAAATAGCTTCAAAGCATCAACATTTTCTTTTTGTTAGTTGACATTTTTCTCCATTTACAATGATTCATAAAGCTTTCTAATCAAAGGCTCTCTTTCTTCATATTAACTAAGATATAGCCAATTCATCCAGAATTACTGGTTTATTTCAGTCCTGCCACAACCACGTCAGTGGAACAAGCTCTCAAGTATATGCAGCATCCCACTTTGACCTAATCTTTCAAATGAATACTTTATGATCATGTTTTCCATGTTCCTTAGGGAACAAAGTTTATGCAAGCTAAATTCAATGTAATCTTGAAAACCTTTCTCTAAGGCAGTGGTCCCCAACCTTTTTATTGCCGTGGACCGGTCAACATTTGATAATTTTTCCGCGGCCCACTGGGGTGGTGGTTTTGCGGCGTCGTGTTGATTATTAAATCAAAACAATCTCAAATATAAACAATTTTAATTTAACTGTATTTAAACATGGCATCAAAATAAAATACAGTTATTAAATACAGTTAAAATACAGTCCCCTTTACCTGCTGCACCGCAGACAGGCCCTCCTGTACACGTTACTTTCAATACTGATGAGCCGCGCACAGAAGCCCCACCCCCATGCTGATCAGCTGGGCCAGGGCACGTCGGCAGATGCAGGAGTCCCATCCCTGCGCTTATTATCGGGACTCGCAGGACTCGCAAAAGTTGCAGGACCCGCCGCCGCTGCACAGAAGATGCAGTAGCAGGGCGGCCCGGTACCATTTGTTCTGCGGACCGGTACTGGGCCGTGGACCGGGGGTTGGGTACCACTGCTCTAAGGAATCAAACCATGTCAAAGTCTTTACAAATCTTTTTTTTAATTGTATGCTTGATTCTTTAAAAAAAAGATTATCAAACTTTTAAATATAAACATTATAATAAATAGATGAGATGTAAGTGAACTTTCTACACTAGACCTGTTCAGATATTGTCATAAATGCATAGTGACCTCAATGTGAAAAGAGGCTGGGTCTCCACATGCAGTCTCGCATCTTTCCCCTTTCCAACTTCCAGGCATTCCTTTTTGCTTGAATGTCGTCAGTTCAGTTGTCCATATAAGCCAGAACCTATTCAAATATAATCCAAAATCACATTGAAGTTCTCTTGTGTTCAAGAACTGATTGTTGGAGCTATGGCTAAGGTGTAATTGTTTCTCATAGGTTCGTCATCACGGGTATAGACCATTTGTCAAGATGAACAACTCTGATGATTTTTCACTTTTGAATAATTTAGCCAGAAAAAAATATGTGTGATGTATTATATATAGGCTAGTGAAAACTTTTCCCAGTTATTATATTCATTTGTCTCCATGTCTTTTTGATAGGGAGGGAGGGATGAAGTATTCATTCACTTTCTAAGTCAGTGGTTTTTGAACTTGGCAACTTAAAAATTCTGGGGCCACAAGTTTGAAAAACACTGCTCTAAAGTATGGCTCCAGTCCTTAGGAGCCATACTTTACATGATTTGATGAAGTGCCTTGGTGCTTCCCCCCCAATACCTTGCCCACTTCTTTGCTGAAAAGAGTCCAATACAACAGAACAAACTCAGGTTAGAACAGTGGTTCCCAACCTTCCTAATGCCGCGACCCACGCCCTGCCCCCGTGCCCCCAAAGTGCCCCACCCCGCCGCCGCCATTTAGGTTCTTTTACCCTCTACGCATGCGCAAAGCATGCTGCGCATGCGCAGATGGTAAAATAACCCTAATGGCGGCAGCGGGGTGGAGCGCGGTGGGGTCGCGGGTTGTGGGGCGTGATATGGCCAGGCTTGTGGTGGTGGGGGGGCCTGAGGATGCCAGGGTGACCCCTGGGAAATGGTCGTTAAACCCCCAAAGGGGTCCCGACCCCCAGGTTGGGAACCGCTGGGTTAGAACATTATAGCTGCCCTAATATTAGAGTTTAAGTTGAGATGAATCTGAGCAACTTTATCTACAAAGAATGTGGCAAACTGCTCAAAACAAGCCACTAATTGCTCTGACTCCCACTTCCCAATAAACCAAGTGACATACAGTGTGAAAAAAATAATAGTGATGTATTCTGTATAAACACAATAGAAGTATAGAAAGAGGCATTATTTAAAACCTGCACTGCAAACAGTAGAATGCTCCAAATGGAATTTTCTCTACGTTCAATGAAATGTACCTTGGAATTTCCACCACCTGCAGTCAAACAAGTGGAAGAAATCTTATCTTTTTCCTCCTATGGGGCTGATGTGGATCACAGAGGCACTTGGGAGCAACAGTATATACTGCCCAGGTCTTTTTTATATTTCACAGATTGGCTAGAGCAAGGCTGTCAAACTTGCGGCCCATGGGCCGGATATGTCACGTGCTGGCCATGCCCATGCCTGGTTTAGCAAAGGGGGGAAAAGTCCCGATACATCACGTGATGCTGCCGTGACAACACAAGTTTGACACCCCTGGGCTAGAGTGTTGAGAGAAGAATCAGACAGAGGAAGTAGAGCACTTCTCCAACAGTGCATTCAGGAATCCATTTGGATCTATTAGCCACCTGGCTCACCAGTTTAACCAGACCTCAATCCCTATGGAGATTCAGATCAACAGGCTGAGTATAGAATAATCTATCTATCACAATGAAATGACATAGAGTCCTTCCACTCTTAGATTACCCTCTCTATTTAGATGGAATACCAGGGTACTCATATACAGTGTTACATATAAAGCCATTGCCTGCATGATTCTGACCTTTGTAGGTATAGACAGGTCATGATATCTGCGTATCTTTTCCCAGGCCTTCATTGCTACCCCTCCAAGTAGTAGTTTATGACATATTTCTAGACTGCAGACAACCCCAAAAGGTAGAAACTGTAAAAGAATGTAAGAACCATTAAGAGAGGTGAAATGGCAACCGAGTCAGAGGTGGGTTCCCCCCAGTTCGGACCAGTTCGCCTGAACCAGTACTGACTCGCTGGTGACACCACGATGATGTCACGGAACCGGTTCGGTCGGTGCCAGCCCGTGGGCGCCGCCATCTCTTTTTTAAAAATGTTTTTGAATTTTTTATTTTTTTTCTTCTGAGCATGTGCAGAAGCCGAGTTTCTGGCACTGTGCATGCGGTCGCCATCTTGCTTTTGGCTTATTTTTTTTAATTTTTTAATTTTTTTTTAAAAAAATTCTTCTTCTGAGCATGTGTAGAAGCCGAGTTTCCGGCACTGTGCATGCGGTTGCCATCTTGTTTTCGGCTCCCCCCCCGGATTTTTTGGCATTGCCCACACGGTGCACCCACGCGGCGCGGGAGGAAGCGAACCGGCAGCAAGGTAAATTAGAACCCACCACTGAACCGAGTGCTAGGAAAGACGTTCTTTGGTATAAGATACAACAGGCAGAAACTCTGACAAGATTCTGTTATTATCTCTGTAACAAAAACTATTGTTCTTGTGGGGTCAGTTTCTTGACCTGCCCCACCTTGAAGGGCGGATAGAAACTATTCAGCATTCACTATCTTGATTGTAAATTCTAAGGGTGGTTGCTGTACCATTGCCATTTGGCTGATTTTTTTTATGTTTAATTGCAGGCCCTTTTCTTCCACTGTGCTGCCTGACGTTCAATACTAGAGTTCCTAGGTCATTTGTAATTTCAGCTATCAAAATCATGTCATCAGCATAGCACAGATTATTGATGTTTCTTCCTCCAGTTTTAAAACCACATTCACCTTCTTCCAATCCATCCTCCCTCAATATATGCTCAGCATGGAGGTTGAATAAATAAGGAGAGAGTCTAATCCTTGTCTAACTCCTTAGTACTAAAAATAACAAACCATAAGCATAAAATACCTGCTGCAAACCAAGGCAGAAATAGCAAGAAGTTAAGATAAGAAAAATCAGAAGTGGAAAGAAGCCTAAATATTACATTCATTTTCTCTGTTCCTAGATAAATATTTATACATTTGTAGTCATATTGCTACATTTATATGCATATGCATATACCTATACCTATACCTATACATACATACATACATACGTGTGTGTGTGTGTGTGTAACATTTTTTTGCTGATAAATGAAAATAAAGGGAGACTATTATAGATCTATTTCGAGCTATTTTGCTCTCGTCAGATAGCCATACCCATAGTGGGAATTGAACCTGGGCAGTCTGCTTGTAAGGCAGAAGTGTTAACCTCTAGGCCAGGTTCTCTTTCCTATCAGCTCTTCACCAGGAAAGGGTTATATATGTTTTTTCTGTCGAGTCATCCTGGTGTATGGAAGGAAACATCACAGCTTCCTTTTGCCTTTCGGCCCCTCCTGGGGCCATCCAGGCAGTTTTTTATAGCCGACAAACTATATTGTCTGCATGTGTAACATTTTTTTGCTGATAAATGAAAATAAAGGGAGACTATTATAGATCTATTTCGAGCTATTTTGCTCTCGTCAGATAGCCATACCCGTAGTGGGATTTGAACCTGGGCAATCTGCTTGTAAGGCAGAAGTGTTAACCTCTAGGCCAGGTTCTCTTCCCTACCATATATATAATACATTGTACCATAAAGAAGGCTGAGCACTGAAGAATTGATGCTTTTGAATTGCGGTGTTGGAAAATTAGTCAATCCTAAAGGAAATAAACTCTGGCTGATCTTTGGAAGGACAGATACTGATGCTGAAGCTGAAATACTTTGGCCACCTAATGAGAAAAGAGGACTCATTGGAAAAGACCCCCGATATTGGGAAAGATTGAAGAGAAGAGGACAGCAGAGGATGAGGTGGCTTGATAGTGTCATCGACACAATGAACATGAATTTGGGCAAATTCCAGGAGCCAGTGGAGGACAGGGAGGCCTGGCTTGCTGTGGTCCATGGGTCCATGACACGACTTAGCAACTGAACAACAACATACCATATTCAACACAGCCCTCTTTAGCCTTGGTAAAATAGGCTTTCCTATGATGTCAGAGATTTTAGTCATAATATACTGCTACCTGCAAACTAGCCTTTCAAAATGTTTTTTTTTTAGTTTTTTCAACTTCTGAAGACTTTCCCCCCTTATTTTCAGAATTTAATGACACTTAGAGACAGCTAGAGGTCTCACTTGAACAGAGGCTCTCTTTTTCTTAGGCAGCCAGCAAAACTGAAGCCAAAACTGCAGTTAATATTGGTCTTTTTGGTTACGTTCTTCTGCCATTAGAAAGCTGCTCTCAGTTCCAAGGAAAACATCAGAAAGATAACAGGGACTGTAATGTTCAACATACAAAAAGTCAAACAAGGCTCTTCCACTTATAAGGGACATTTCTCACGTTAATTTATGAAATCAAATCACATTAATTTATGAAATCATATTAGCTTATGTTCAAATCAAATGTGAACATAAGCTAATATTATGCATGGGTTGGAAGGGGGAGGAGATTCTTTAATCATCCAAATTAATACACTAGGTAATATTTGCAAATGATTCCTACTGTAGTATGATGATCCATCTACCAAGAATGCTCACTATATTGCAGAGGATTCTGGGATGTACTGTAGTTAGGACCAGGGGTGGGTTCTAACTTACCTCGCTGCCGGTTTGCTTCCTCCGGCACCGCGTGGCCGCACCTAGTGGGCACGTGCGCACTTCATGCACACACGCATGAGCAATACCAAAAAAACTGCAAAACATTCAAAAAAATATTCAAAACAAATTTAAAAAAAAAGATTGCGGTGTCCATGGACCGGTACCGACAGAACCAGTTCTGCAATGTCATCGTGATGTCACCAGTGGCTTACTACCAGTTCGGGCGAACCGGTCCGAACTGGGAGGAACCCACCTCTGATTAGGACCCATTTTCACCCACAAAGTAGTGTTGTCAGGCCTTTAGAGACTTGTAATGTTTTAAAACAGGGGGGGGGGGGAAAGGGGGGGGGAAGAGAGCAAAAATAGAGATAAAATAAGAGGGGAAAAAGACTAAAAGACAGATATTAAGATGAAAAGAAATGTGAGAGAAGGGCTAGAAGGTTTTAGAAATGGAAGTATGATATTAGAATATGTGTTAAAAATGAAATGATAAATGAATTGTAATTATTAAGAAAAATATTGTCAAGACTATTGTATGGATGTATGGAACTCAGAAAGCAAACACTCACGACATGAGATGTATAAAGATTAAAAATAAATAAAATTTATTGGGGGAAAAAAGAGACTTGTAATGTTTTGTGTGATTTGACACAGGTTAGGGAACACATTCATTTGATTTGCATGTCAATTGAGCAGCCTAATTTACATTGGGCAAATTAAATGTCAGCCCTTCTAGGTAGACCAGACCAGAAAACTAATTCTTCATGAAGGCTGAAACTATTTTTTCTTAAAAGAGAGACTATAATAATAAAACCTTGCAAATCTGATCTCTTCCTCCTTCTTATAGATGCAAAAGTGACATGGATCAGAAAGAGGCTGATACATGCATTCTTCATAACTGGGATCGACAGAGAAGTTTGCTGCTCAATGCATCATCGAACATGAAGCAGCAAACATCTCTGCAGCTGTTTTCCTTTCCCTCATGGAAATCACAGATCTGGCTCTATTTTCCTCTCTAATTTCCTCCCCAATTGCTTTGTCCTCATACCAGTGTGTTGCCCCATCCTCCCAGCCCTCCAAAACATAAGTAAGATTTTTATTCTCTTCAGACTCGTTGGGTATAATAGGATGGCTTCACTGGAGTGTTGTCAAAGACCTTGGAGTACTCATATCCAACGACCTAAGTGCTAGAGCCCACTGTAACAACATTGCCAAAAAGGCACTAAGAGTTGTTAATCTAATCTTGCGTAGCTTCTTCTCTGGCAACATTACATTGCTAACCAGAGCATACAAAACATTTGTTAGACCAATTCTGGAATACAGCTCACCTGTCTGGAACCCGCACTGCATATCAGACATAAATACAATCGAGAGAGTCCAGAAATATTTCACAAGAAGAGTCCTTCACGCCTCCGCTCACAACAAAATACCTTATTCCACCAGACTTGAAATACTGGGATTAGACAATTTACAACTACGTCGCCTCCGATCTGATCTAAATGTAGTTCATAAAATCATATACCAAAATGTCCTTCCTGTTAATGACTACTTCAGCTTCAACCGTAACAATACACGAGCACGTAATAGATTCAAACTAAACGTAAAGCGCTCCAAACTCGACTGCAGAAAATACGACTTCAGCAACAGAGGGATCAATGCCTGGAATGCACTACCTGACTCTGTGGTTTCTTCCCCAAACCCCCAAAACTTTAACCTTAGACTGTCTACAGTCGACCTCTCCCCGTTCCTAAGAGGTCTGTAAGGGGTGTGCATAAGCACATCACTGTGCCTACCGTCCCTGTCCTACTGTCCTATTGTCCTCTTTTACCATTACTTTTTACTTATGTTTATACAAACTACTACTATCCTATACATGTTTGACAAATAAATAAATAAATAAATAATAAATAAATAAATAAAATAAATAATGTGATTCGTGGATCCTTTGGCTTCATTTTCAGTTTTATCAAACCTTTCCAATGGATTGAACAATTGTGAATGGAAACTTGAGATGGCATCCATAGACACTGACTAAATTGCAATGCAAGATGATCTATGAGCCAAGCTATTTCTGATCATAAGTGTAGCACTCTTTTGAAAGAATACCAAACCCATGATCAAAGATAGCCTGGCTGACAGGTAAAAGGTGCGGAGAAGTGGCATAGGTTGAAGTGGGAGAGAAATGATCAATAGTAAATGTGCCCCATCCTCAACTAGTGCTGCAAGATAATGGCGCTTCTCCCAGTAAATGATAAAGAGCCCAGCTCTGACCTTGATGGCTGGCAGCATTGGGAAATAAGTTGTGAATGATCGTAAAGAAAATGCAGTTATGATTGCCCTCTGCATTACAACAAAAAATTCATCGTGACCCTTATTAAGATGGAACAGAGTGGACAAAATGGTATCACTCCTCCATCCCCAGGCAAGGCAAGGAATAAAAATAATTATAAAGTGGCCATGCAAAGTTCTTTGTCAGCAGGAAATATCACACCCAAAGAACCAGCAATACACAACTGGTATTTTATTACTGCTCTTTAAGCAGATTTTTTTTTCGTTTTGGAAAGAAAGAAGGAACACAGTTGATGGAACCCATTCTTTCCTAGTTTCAATCAATTTTCTGTGTCGCCCAGGACTAAATCTCTCAAAAATCAGTGCTAGTACTCTTTCAAAAGAGTATTAATTAACCCCCCCTTTTTTACAATGGCTTCATGTAAGAGCTGACCATCACTTTCCAACTGCTTGGACTGGCCTTATGCTGGCAGGGGCTTTTGCAGAAGACCTTCCTGAAGACTAAACATTCCCAGTGACAGGTGGAAGAGGGAAACTTGGAGAGACCTAAAATGGTTAATAGGAGCTAAGCAGGTCCCAACCCATAACTACTTGAGAAACCACCTTGTGTCAGGAGAAGAAGGAAAACACAACTTTAAAATCGGATGCGCTATAAAGTCCTTTAAGATACCTCTTTAAGCTAAGGATAAGACAAAGCTATTGGCACAAGTACAGGGAAGAAAATAGTGCTTAGCAGGTGCTGTTCAGAACATAAGGAGGAGCCCTTTGCCAGTTTATCCTTTTTTTAATCCTACACTTGTTCTGTTTTTGCTTTTTGTATTATTCTGAATTTTTAACTTGGAATTTGAACTTTAGTTTTTTTCCCACATCAATTACATGCTTTACCACTGCATCTTTGACTTGCTGATTTGCATCAGCTATGCTTGTCCACTCCTCTGGACTTTTTAAAAGCATTCTCTCTCACCCAGGTGGAAACCGATGCAGAAAACATGATCCCATTGTGTTAGTACCACACCAGGGGTGAAATTCAAAATTTTCCCCTACCGGTTCTGTGGGAGTGGCTTGGTGAGCATGGCAGAGGAAGGATATTGCAAAATCTCCATTCCCTCCCCACTCCTGGGGGAAGGATATTGCAAAATCTCCATTCCCTCCCCACACCTGGGGGAAGGATATTGCAAAATCTCCATTCCCTCCCCACTCCTGGGGGAAAGATACTGCAAAATCTCCATTCCCTCCCCACTCCTGGGGGAAGGATATTGCAAAATCTCCATTCCCTCCCCACACCTGGGGGAAAGATACTGCAAAATCTCCATTCCCACCCCACTCCTGGGGGAAGGATATTGCAAAATCTCCATTCCCTCCCCACTCCTGGGGGAAGGATATTGCAAAATCTCCATTCCCTCCCCACTCCTGGGGGAAGGATACTGCAAAATCTCCATTCCCACCCCACTCCTGGGGGAAGGATATTGCAAAATCTCCATTCCCTCCCCACTCCTGGGGGAAGGATACTGCAAAATCTCCATTCCCACCCCTCTCCTGGGGGAAGGATATTCCCACCCCACTCTGGGGCCAGACAGAGGTGGTATTTGCTGGTTTTCTGAACTACTCAACATTTCTGCTACCGGTTCTCCAGAACCTGTCAGAACCTGCTGAATTTCATCCCTGTGTAACCACACATAAATAGTTGTGCTACTTCTGGTACTGCCCCTATCATTCTGGGCAGTACCAGAATGCTCTAGGTCAGTGATGGCGAACCTTTTTTGGTTCGCGTGCCAAAAAGGGGGGGGATGCGTGGGATCACATGTGTGCGTGCCCACACCCATAATTCCATGCACCCCCGCGCATGCGCGTATGACCCCCCCACTCCCAGCATGCAATGGCACGCCCATTTTTTGCTCTCTCCAGGCTTCTAAGAGCCTGGGGAGGGCGAAAACGGCCTTCCCCACCCCCTCTGGAGGCTGGAAACAGCCTGTTTCCTGACTCCCAGTGGGCCCAAAGGCCCGAAAATCAGCCGGCCGGTGCGCACATGCGCGCCGGACCTGAGCTCGCGTGCCCACTGATATGGCTCCGCGTGCCACTTGTGGCACCCGTGCCATAGGTTCGCCATCACGGCTCTAGGTGAAAAGGACCAAAGTTCTTTTCTAGTCTTTGCAATTCGACTAAAACCGAGAATCAGTACTTGAAGTATTCTAATCGTTGTGTATCATACAAATGGAGAAAGTTGGATGGAGGTAGGGATTGGGGTGAATATGAACAAACTGTTAAAGTTCCTGGAAAATTTATTTCCTAGTCTTTTATCATAGCATCTTTCCTTCTGGCAATGTATTTATTTGTTGAAGAATATGGATATATACTGCCTAGCATGCAATATATCACCAGGTACAATGCATAAATTAAATAGACATTTCAATACAGTACATATTTGTAGTATAGTAGAGACTTAGCCCAGCTATGTTCAGGTCCTATAAGTCTCTTCTTTACAAACATCTTAGAGCTGTGCATTTGAGGACAGAATAGAACGAGATGATTCAAAATCTATTTGCTCGAAAGAAAATGAATTGCTATCAGTCTCAAAATCCATTTATCTGTGCAATTGTGACTTCCATCAAAATGCTTCTCACAACTCCTGCCTCAGTACCCTGTTTCCCCCAAAATAAGACATCCCCTGATAATAAGCCCAATCAGGCTTTTGAGTCCATGGCAATAAGGCCAAGTGGTTATTTCAGGGTTAAAAAATATATATAAGACAGGGTCTTATTTTCGGGGAAACACGGGTAGTAATATTCCCAAGACCAAATGTATAGAAACACCCACACAACTTTCAGTTTTCAGATCCCCAAAGTAAATGTTTTCACATAGCTATGGATTGCATCCAAGCCAATGTCTATAAGATGACATTTTTTGGAAGCTTCTGCATCTTTACATGATGTTTGGTTTATATAATATGCTCTGCAACGGGAGGAAAAAAGCCCTACTAGATGCACAGCATTTGACCTCTTTGAGTGGCGGCTCTTTGAGAGCTCTCTTTGAGTGGTGGCTCTTCCATTAGCCTCCCCCCTGAACCAGCACCTTTTACATCAGACAATTTCAAAATTGGAAATGACTTTGAAGTTTGTGGACATCATTTTATAGCTTACTTTAAAGCATCACAACGCAAATGAAGCCTTTTATTCAAGGCACCTTCTTCCTTCTTTCTAGCTTTCAGAATGTGAGTGTAGGCTTGACGTGTGATTATATATACACATACACCTACATTGGAAACTAGCTGTGTTATAAATGGATGAATATGATTGGCTGATTTAAAATGATCAAAGTGTCAGTTCAGTTTCTTCCCATTTTGAAATTTATGTATGAATTAGCTTTCTTGGTTTCATTTGATTTAGAGTGGAATTGAGTAATATGTTAGTATCTCACCAATATCCTGTACACATATTCTTTGGCAAGGAAACGCTTGTTAATTTTAGCCCTGCATCTCAGGATAAAATTTCAAATGGTATTTAGTGCATCATTAATTAAACATGTTCTCTCTCTCTCTCTCTCTCTCTCTCTCTCTCTCTCTCTCTCTCTCTCTCTCTCTCTCTCTCTCTCTCTCTCTCTCTCTCTCTCTCTCCCTCCCTCCCTCCCTCCCTCCCTCCCTCTCACACATAAAGGAACTTCATTTCACTACTGTATTCATGGAGAATTTAATCCTTCCCCATCAGTGCTCTCTAGTCCACTATGTATCATTCTAGAATTTAGATGGGTGGGAATGGTGGTATTACATACTGGAAGACTTGATTTTTAAATAATGAACTGTGGCATTGCAACTTTGATACAATTTGTCTCACCTGGGTGCTTAATATTATATATAGTAATTATACAGAATTTGATTCTCATAGTACAATAATATTTTACTCTTGGCCTACATTGGCATGCATCATTGCCACCATTTAATTTAAAAGCCTTTATCTTTAAAACAATTTAGCAGTGTGTAAAGCCATTAAGATATTATTTGGATAAAAATAATACATAGATTGGGAAAGAATAATTCAGTGGAAGAATTAATGTTTGCATCCAGAAATTCCAAGTTTCTGCCCCTTGCATCTCCAGTTTAAAAAAATTAAATTAAAAGGGGTGGGAGAAGGCTGCCAAGGTGTGTGGAGAGTTGCCATCAATCAAGGAATTAGTGAAAACTAGGCTAGATGGTATAAGACAACACAGTCTGAAGACTGAAACTACACAATTGGAACCACTGCTAAGTGGATATATTGGAGTAAGTTTACTTCCTGTAATTCTATCTCCCTTATAGATGATATGCATACATCTAATTTTCTCCCTGGGTTTTTAGGAACTAAAGTATCTGTAATCTTGTAAGCCAATGCTTATATACCAAAAATCATTTGTTGTCATATTTCAAAATCAAAGTGGGAAATAAAATACTTCCCCTCATGATATGCTTCACCAAATGAGAGTGAATGGTTAATCAGAGGAAGAAATCACTGACATAGATCAAATGCAAATGTATCCAAGCAAAATGGTCAAATAACACATTTTCTTTTTTAAAAAAAGAAGAAGTTTGGGGACTTGTATGGGAAACCGAGAGTACAAAGCAGTTTGGATCGTAGTCAAAAAGCTATTCCGAGCAGCAGTCTCAAGCCATGACACATTTCCAGAGAATTTGTAACCATAAGAATCCTATGATAAATTGTAATCATAGCAGGATCCAGCTTTGTGGGAGGTGCCCAACTCTCAAACATCATTTATAGGTTCCCAGTATGACCTATGTCTAAAAGACATTTTAATGATAACAAGGGAAAGTAGATGGATCGACTTTACAGAGTGTTGAAGGCCCTGCTTGTTGTCATCCTCAGCTTCTATAAAGACCAGAGATTTTCAGAGGGACTCGTCTGTCTTGCTATCAGCCCACAGTACCACAAGGACGGAACAATCTCAGATAAAACATGCCAGAGAGAGACATTCACGCCTCAGCATTTCCTGTGGGAGTCTGCCCCAAATAGAGTTGTATTAACAAATATGAATTCTAGACCATTATCATCTCCAGAAATGATTTTGTGGCGAAGTTTTACCCCTGGACTTTTATAATCAGAAGGAGTTTTTCTCATGCTGTTTAAACATTAAAAACTGCAAGCAGTCAGAGTTTAGACCTCCCCACTGGGACAATTCTTCTAAATTACATTAAAAGCTCAAAGGCTCAGATCAACTTTCATGATGAGGAGTATAATTTGCTAAATATTTTAAGTAATGGGGGATCGGCGACTCTCATGTATTCCAGATCTTTAGAATGCCTGACAAATAGACGAAATCTGGAAGCATTTTGCCACTATATATTCCCTTGTTCGTTCATTCATTCATTCATTCGTTCATTCATTTATTTATAGCATTGAAATTCTAGAAAAAATAATATAATATTGTACTAGTTACTAGTGCTCGGAGTTGTAGTGAAACAAGTTACTTCCTCCTTTGGCCAGAAAGTCCAAAGAAAGAAAAATCTTACCTGGAACCACATCTTGTTGTTACCTTAGATAGTAGTTGTTCTACAAAGTAGAAATACCTAGAGCCACCTTATCCATTGATTGCTCCACAGTTTAAAGTGGGACAAGGCACGCCAGCTGAAGCCGTGATGTGACAAAAGCTCTGATGCATATGTTATTTTGAACAAAAAGATGATAATGCGTAAGTGACATATCTCTGCTTGGTTTACAATTGTGGAGGTCTGTCTTGATCCTTTACACAATGAACGTGGTTATCCATCAACAAGGGAACCTACTGAAGCCAGGGAAGGTAGCATCCCATGAAGTGGCATGAGAGAGAATTTGCTGATCAGGAGACTGCATGTACAAAGCAGAGGCATTTTTGGACTAGGCTGAGATTCTGAGAAGGAGAAACATAATCCTGGTCAGAAGTCACATTGAACCAGGGGTGAAATTCAAAATTTTTCCCTACCGGGCATGACTTGGTGGCCATGGCAGGGGAAGGATATGGCAAAATCCCCATTCCCTCCCCACTCCTGGGGGAAGGATATTCCCACCCCACTCTGGGGCCAGCCAGAGGTGGTATTTGCCGGTTCTCCAGAACCTGTCAGAACCTGCTGAATTTCACCCCTGCATTGAACAAATAATCTATAACACATTCTGAACATGCAATGTGGTTTTTTAAAAGGTAGAGGAGGTGAGATAACATCAGTCAGCAGAGTTTTTCAGAGTTTAAGGGAGTATATTTGGCCTTTGGTATGGAGTTAGATGAGCAGAGCCCTCCATTAATGAGACCTCCAGCTCTTTCGATAAAATATTTGGTGTACTGCCAAGCACCTGCACTGAAATTATTCCTGACCGAACTTTGGAAACATTGAGTGCAGTTGCAGTTATATAATTAAAGTTGGATTGATATGGAAGGGAAGGAAGGAAGTAGTTACAAAACTGTGGTTGGGGGAGAGAAAGAAAAAAGGGGAGAGAGGAAGGAAGGAAGGAAGGAAGGAAGGAAGGAAGGAAGGAAGGAAGGAAGGAAGGAAGGAAGGAATATTACTTCTCTCCTTTACACTAGCAACATCTGGGGCCTGAAAATTGGTTTAATCAACAGCTCTTGCAGGAATTATACTTGCACTTAACACACCAGGTGTGATTATATTGGTATTTGCACATCAGCGTCTTCAAAAACAAAGTTCATTGCAATCAGTTATTATATAATTGAGATTAGATCCCTTATTGTATGTCCTCACATTGTACAAATGACTTGTACAGCCTCATTCCTTGTTGCAACTGCATTCATAATAAAAAGAGCAGTAGAAGAAATATTTTTCCCCTCACAATAATATGCTTTTCCTTCTGAGATAATGCAAAATCCCAAAAGGAAAGAAGTCATTTGGCTTTCCCATGCAACAAACAAATAACTATTCTGGGTTTTTTTTCTAAAAAATGAAGCAAAACAACTGCCCTGATACAACAGGAGGAAAGGGGAAATGATCTGATTTTTGTGATGAAGGAAACTTTCTTAGGCACAAGCTGTGAGACAGGAGAATCAGGCAAAAGAAAACAGGGCCTTATGTCATGTATATTGACAAAGAAGGTTGGCCCTGTGATGAAAATATTTCATCCCAAGTATCCAGTATCTCTCCAAATGGAAACTGAGTAGGAGGAAGGAAGAAGAATGAGGCTTAGAATTAAGAAAGATTGGACAGATAGAGAGCTTGGAAAGATTAGATAGACTACAAATCATTACCAAAACAAGTCCCTGAGGTCATGTGCATTCACAAACATTGTACTGGCAACCATTGAGGTTTCAACAGTTTAGAAATAATGGATAATTAGTAGAGCAATGAATTATTCAGTAGATTCACTTTGTAAATTTTATTCCTAGAGGTGGGCAACATATTTTAAAGATTGATCTATAATACATAACCTATACCTCTGTTCTATATCTAATTAATCAATTAATTAATCTGCATTCAGAGGTTTTACAAGCAGAAAACAGTTTGCATAGTTGACCTTATTTTCTTCCTATTTTGTCTCTCTGCTGAAAGGACTTTCCATCAGGCAGCTCTCCATTCTCAGGTCCTGTTCTGACAATACTCTTAACCCTATCAGACATTAACCCACTCAGATGTCCTTACCTGAGATTTAGATATTATGATGGGATGTGCAGCTGGAAAAAGAGTTGGCAATAGCACCACAGCTTCCCAGAAAGATGGCAGCACTTTTCAGAGAGGGGCCCTAAACAAGAAACCTCAAGGTCCTGAACTGGTTGTGAGAGGGAAGAAAAGTTTCAGGGTAGACATCTCTCTGAGGAAGATGGGCAGTTAAGAAGTGGGAAGTATACGTAATAAATAAAATAGAATAGACTTCCGGTTTGGCGCTCGACATCGACGGCGCTCTTTTTCAGGGCGCCTTTCCGACTCTTTGCCAACAGCTGTCTGGCGGCTTGGAATCTCTCTGCCCCGGACATAGGGGAGAGAGGAGAGCATGGCAGGTGGGGTAAAGCCCCCCTAGCGCCCTAGGAGCCATCCAGGGGCGCGAAGGGAAGGCTCCCCAGGCAGCCTGTCCCTAGCTCCGGGAGTCTGGAAACCTCCGCTTTTTGCGGAGCAAGATGCCGAAACCACCGCTGCTTCCAGAAGAGGATTTATAACTTTTTTGTGATCTAATGAAGCAGACAGAGAGAACCAGGAGCTTTGCTGGGTAAGTATGGATTTTTTCTTTTTTTTAATCCCTCGGCTAACTTTTACTTTGAAAAAGAATCAAAGTAACACTTAACATGCAACAATATGGCATGTTAATCACAGCTAAAATTGGATCATCATCTCTCCGCTGTGGCTAGGGGGGCCTTTGCACAGGTTCGCCTGGTGCACTAGTTGCGGCCATATTTGGAGAAGGAGGCTCTACTCATGGTCACTCATGCCCTTGTCACCTCGCGTTTGGACTACTGCAACGCGCTCTACATGGGGCTACCCTTGAAGAGTATCCGGAGACTTCAGCTGGTGCAAAATGCGGCTGCGCATGCTGTGGTGGGTGTGCCAAGGTACACCCACGTGACACCTGTACTCCGCCAGCTGCATTGGTTGCCCATCGGTCTCCGGGTCCGATTCAAGGTGTTGATCACCATCTTTAAAGCCCTTCATGGCTTAGGACCAGGTTATCTCTGGGACCGCATTCTGCCTCATACTTCCCTTCGACCGGTTAGGGCCCACAGAGTTGGCCTCCTCCAGGTCCCATCGGCTAAGCAATGCCGGCTGGCGGGCCCTAGGGGGAGAGCCTTCTCTGTGGCAGGCCCCGTGCTCTGGAACCAACTTACCCCAGAGACCCGAACTATCCCCACTCTGCTGGCCTTCCGGAAGGCGGTTAAGACATGGCTCTTCCTGCAGGCTGAGGGTAGAGCGTAATTCATTGAGCTCACCCCAAGTATGTATGATCGTTGAATGGATATTGGATGTTTTTTAACACTATGGTTTTAATTTTTATATTTGTTTTTAAAATGTATATTTATATTGGTTTCTTGTATTTTTTCTGTTGTACGCCGCCCTGAGTCCTTCGGGAGTTGGGCGGCATATAAGAATACCAAAATAATAATAATAATAATAATAATAATAATAATAATAATAATAATAATAATAATAATAATAATAATAATAATAATAATAATAATAATAATAATAATAATAATAATAATAATAATAATAATAATAATAATAATGGCATTTGAAGGAGGAGAAGTGAAAGTGATTTCCGTTTTGCTTGTGTTTTTTTTTTTATGGAAACTCTTTGTTCTGAAAATTGGCTTTTTTTCTTATATTCTCTGATAACTGAAATTTTTTAAAAATAAGGATTATCTGCCTTTGAAAGTGGAAAGTATTCTTTTAGAGATCTGGCTTTTTAAGGCGTTTTGAAGAAGTTGGGAAGAGAAGTGAAGGTGATTTTTGCTTTGTTTGTGGCTCTTTTTCTTATGGAAAATTATAACTCTGAAAACTGATTTTTTTTTCTCTGTCTCCTGATTTTGGAAAGTAAAAAATTTTCTGTCTCTCAAACTGGAAAGAATTTTATTTAGAGTCATGGCTTTTCTTTGTACTTCTCCTGAAATATAAAAATGGTTTCAAAGCTTGGAAAGATGTTTTTTTTTTCTTCTGGCTTTTTCTCTTGTGGAAATTTTGAAAATTGACTTTTACTCTTTGTTCCGTGACTTTGGATTATAACAGTAACTAATAATTTTATTAAAATAAATAAATTATAAAAGACTATCTGCCCTGGAAATTGCAAGAAATTTTTTTTTTAAAGATTTGGCCCTCCTTTGCACTTCTTTGGAATTATAATAAAGAAGAAGTGAAAGTTATTTGTGTTTTGCTTGTGGTCTTTGGACTTTGGGAAACTTTTGAATTTGAAAACTGGTTTTTATTTTTTCTTTGATTCTCGATTTTGGATTATAAAACAATTGACAGAGATTTGGCATTTTCAGTGTAATTTTTTGGAACTACAACAATGGCTTCAAAGTTTGGAATTATTGCTTTGAATAAAAGGCCTATTTATCCCTCTGCTTATACCTCTAAAATGCAACTTGCTACTGAGTCAACACCCCCACAAGCTTTGACATCTGAAAATTTATTAAACACTTTAAAGATTATGAAACAAGACTTAATTTTGGAATTTAATCAAAAAATTACTGAAATAGAAAAAAAATGCAGGATGCTTTAAAGAATATGGAAAAGCAGCTACGGATGGATATGTTAGAGGTTTGCAAAGGTTTAGCAACAAATATTGATTTTTTGGAGGATTGTATTGAAACAAACAAACAAGCGTTGGCAACTTCGGTGGAATATATAAACAAATTTCAAAAGGACATTGTAAATTTTGAAACAGAGGTGTTGATGTCACAGTTTAGAAGAATGGAATTTGCTATAAGAGTAAGAGGGTTGGAGGAAGGTTTATATGATGACTTGAAAGGAAGAATGATTGAGGCCTTGGAATAAGTTTCTGGAATTTCTAAAGATGAACTGGCTACACAAATTGAAAAGATATACAGGGTCAACTTGTGGTATGCAAAACAAAAACATCTACCAAGGGACATTGTTATATATTTTACCACAAGAGTTTTACGGAACAGAATTATTCAGGCGACGTTTAAGAACAATCTTCAGGTGAATGGTCAGGAACTTAGGATATGGAAAGAAATTCCCTCTAAAATGCTTAAAGCTAGAAAAGAATTTACTTTTTTGATTGATGAACTTAAAAGATTGAATTTACAATATAAATGGGAAGCACCAACAGGAGTAACGGTGAAATTTTTGGAGAAAAGATACCGGCTGAATACGATAAACAAAGCTACTGAATTTTATGTTAATGTTTTAAAGGCTGATATATCTAAAATTCCAGAAGAAAGACGTATGAATGTAGAAGAGGACAAGGAGGAAAAGTCATCCTTACCGGATCAAAAGGAAATAGTTTCAAAGAGTCAAAGCGAACAGCAGAGCCAGAAAGATGTGGAAAAGGAGATGGAGCACTGGGATCAGATGGAAGATGAGCTGATAAATTCAAAACCATCAAGATACAAAAGGAGGCAACCAATAAGATACAAAGAGAAGTAGTGTTGATATGTATTAGATGGATGGAGATAATATAATTGTATTTTCTTCTCCTTTTTTATTGTTGTTTCTTTTTTTCTTTTTCTCTCTCTTTTAATTTTTTTTCTTTTAATAATTTCTCAAGAATTGGAATTTTTAATTTCTAATTAAAATTATTAAGTTATAAATTATAATTAGATTTTAAAATTTGTTTTAAAGGAAGGATTTTTTTTGTTTTAGGTTTTTGTTTTTCTCTCTCTCCTCTAGGTTTTTTATTATTATTATTATTATTATTATTATTATTATTATTATTATTATTATTATTATTATTATTATTATTATTATTATTATTATTATTATTATTATTATTATTATTATTATTATTATTATTATTATTATTATTATTATTATTATTATTACCTTTAAGGATATCTTTTTATTATGAATTAACAAGTTGTTGCATAATAATATTATGTTGTTATGATGAAATTTAAAAGTTTTATTAGTTAATATGTAGACACGTAATATTTTCTTAGTTTTATTTAATTTTGAGATGATTATTATTATATATTATTTTTAAGGGTATCCTTTTTTTTTTGAGCTAAAAAGTTGTTGTATAATAATATATTGTTATGATGAAATTTAAAGGTATTATTATTTAATATTTAGATATTAGTTACGTAAAACTTTCCCGGTTTTAGTTAATTATGAGATTATTATTACTATTAATGTTTTTTAAAGATTTAGTATTATTAATATTTTTCATAGGTGTAGAAAGTTGATTGAAAGGAGGAGGGAGAAACTGTTTTCCTTCCTTTGTATAACTTAGATTATTATTATTATTAATATATTTTTATTTTTTATTTTTTATTTATTTTTTTCTTTTAGAATTATATTGGAAATAATATAAAATATAGAAATTTAATGATGTAATTTAGCAATGTATAATTTGGAGTTGAGGGGTTTCGGGCTTTTTTCTGTAATTACAGATATTATGCTCTGTATTCTCTCTGGGAAGTCCGGGGGGGAGGGGGGGAGGGAAGGGGGGGGAGAAAAACTAAAAAATGTTTGTACTCTGTACTAATAAATAAAATAGAATAAAAATAATAAATTATTAATAATAACGAATTTGGTGTAGTGGTTAAGTACCAGGAGATTGTAAGTCCTAGTCCATCCATAGCAATGAAAGCCAGCTTTGGGCCGGTCACTCTAACTCAGCCCACGGGGTTGGTGTTGTGGAGAAAATAGGAGGAGGAAAGAGTATTAGATATATTCACTTGAGTTACTTAGAACATAAGAAAGGTGGGGTAAACAAACAGACAAACAAATATCTCCCAGGGTGTCAGGCACAAGCAATAGAGCCACTCATAAATTGCTAAAGTAAACAACCTTATTGTTCTCGATCTAACTTACAGTACATGAATCTCCTCAGACTTCCTGCCATCCCTTGGGAATCAGCAGTGCTATAATTTCGAATGTAGTACCAAGAACGTTCATCATTCTGGAGTGGCTATCAGAATCCAGCAATTTCTGCTATGATGATGACTCATTCTAGGTACAGCCAATTTCGCACAGCCTAGGTGGTATTAACACTGACAAGTCCTAGTGAATGGGTACCAGTTGACAGATTCTAGTTCTAGTGCTTCTAATAAAAACAATACGTGGTGCATTCCTTGTTTCCCTTTTTTATTTAGTAAGAAAAAAAAAAGAGAAAATATGGAAGAATGACAAAGCATTCCCCTATAGCTTTCAAAAAATGTAGTAAGACAAATTACGTAACAATAACCTGCATCCCTGCTTCTTATTTCAAGACATTTCAAAATGGTACTTCATTTTCTGGATAATGAGCCTTCCTGAGAGAGAAACATCAACAGTAGATTCTTCCGAGCCGAGGTGGCGCAGTGGTTAAATGCAGCTACTGCAAGCTACTCCAGCTGATTGCTAGTTCAGCAGTTCAGCTGTTCAAATCTCACCAGGCTCAAGGTTGACTCAGCCTTCCATCCTTCTGAGGTCGGTAAAATGAGAACCCAGATTGTTGGGGGCAATATGCTGAACTCTGTAAACCGCTTAGAGAGGGCTGTAAAGCACTATGAAGCGGTATATAAGTCTAAGTGCTATTGCTATTGCTACGTTCCTTTCCTTCAGCAATTCTTTCTTAAAATGTTTTCAGCATTCTGGTTCTATTTCTTAAGACAAGAACTTGCTCATACTGAATTGGCTTTGCTGCCTTCTCTCAGTACATCGCCCAAGGACCAAGTACAGCTGTACCTATTACTCATCTCTGTTTCCTTAAGGGATCCTTGAATCACTTCCCATCTGCCCAAGCAAACTGATGACTAAGCGAGCCTGGTTTGAACGAATGAATTCAAGTTCTTGAAGTTGCCGCTTCACACATTGGACATGTCATAGGTATCTATAGTGTTAGGTCATCTGATCAGAGAAATAATATGGACAAAGAGTGAAAGGAAATGTCAGGGAATTCTAACTTCAAGAAGTTCTAAATTCAGAACTTCAGCAAATATTTGGCATTAGTCCAGCCTATATCTCACCCCTTTCTTATGAAACATTCAAACATAACTGTCACGACTCCAATGAATGCATGCTTTTTATAATAAAAGGACTGTTTGTTGAGTACAGGTTTAAAATATATGATAAATTTTCTATAACATGCTTAAATCTTATGTTCTAAAAAGTTTTATTCCTGTATTAGCTGATCACTTATCATAGTTTTTCAAATTTTGTCTTTCCATAGTCCATTTTTAATGCAAAATGTGAGAATAAATACATTTATACATATATTGAATAATCAGGAAAAAATGCAACTCTGCCCATGTATCATTTCAGAATATGTATAAATATTTACAAAGGATAAAGCTAAATCCAACATGTGGAAATGAAATATACTGCAATGAGGTGGGAAAGGCTGTATTCCAGAAAGTATGAAAATAATACATCAAATCCTTTCCAATTAAAGTATTTTTTTTAAAAAGACTTTAAATATCATTTTTAAAGACTTTAAAGACCATTCATGTATCTTGTTTAACTAATTTATTTCCCATTTTTCAAGAAGAGTCTGTTCCTCAATTGCATATGAGTTTTATATGCAATATAGTATAAAGTCATTATATATCTGATTTTGCCTTTAGAATATTTGGCACCTCTTCAGCATTGGCAATAAAAGTCATCCATTAATTAATTATTAAGTGCTTTGTTTTATTCCCAAACTTTGGCTGTATCATTAGCTCATGATTCATAGTTCATGATCTTTAGATTCAACTTTCCAAAGAACTTTCCTTTCCAACTTTTCTTCCTTCGAAACTCCTAAAAAATACTTCCTCCCCAACCCAGATATCTCCCTTTGTTGCCTTACAGAAAATGGCTGACTTGTAAAGTTTCACTGAACAATACTCAGTCCATGTTTTTGGCTATTTTCAGAGGCTCTTTTAAAGAATTCGGATTAAAAGTGATATAAATAATACTAAGGGGGATATGGCCAGGCTGACTGCTGTGGCCTAGAGGTGGAGCTCTTGCCTCACAATCAGGAGGTTGTGAGTTCGATCCTAGGTAGAGGCAGATGTAAGGGTCTCCTGCTTGGGCAGGGGGTTGGACTAGATGACCTGCAAGGTCCCTTCCAACTCTGTTAATCTGTTAAATAAGTTTCTTTTCCAGGTAGGGCAAGGCAAGAAACTCTGTAGCTATGGTCTCAGAAACCTCCTAACGTTCTGGAAGACTGTATATTGGGAAAAGCTAGATTATCATATAGTAGAATATAGCTGTGTTGTAATATATATACAGTATATTAGCTACAAAGCAGGTGTGAAATCTAGCAGGTTCTGACAGGTTCTGGAGGACCAGTAGCGGGAATTCTGAGTAGTTCAGAGAACCGGTAGCGGAAATTTTGAGTTGTTCGGAGAACCAGCAAATACCACCTCTGGCTGGCCCCAGAGTGGGGTGGGAATGGAGATTTTTCAATATCCTTCTCCCTGGAATGGGGTGGGAATGGAGATTTTGCAGTATCCTTCCCCTGGAGTGGGGTGGGGAATGGAGATTTTGCAGTATCCTTCTCCTGCCATGCCCACCAAGCCACGCCCACCAAGCCACGCCATGCTCACCAAGCCACACCCACAGAACCGGTAGTAAAAAAAATTGGATTTCACCACTGCTACAAAGATTAACTAATATGTAGTTAACTTGTGCTCAGATCTGTCCTGTAATCAGTTTCCCATAAGGCTCCTTCCTCTGCAAAAGTAGAACTCAGTTTCTGATCTCTGGGTGGGGCAGCACTATTTTGTCTACTCCATGGGCTATAAGGGGTGTCCAACCTTTAAGATTTTGACTCATGAACTTCAACTTTAAGACTCATGAACTTCAACTCTCAGAATTTCCCAGTCAGCCATGCTTAAAGTTGCCAAGGTTATTTGGGGGGCATTTCCTCCTGCTTCATTCCATGCGGTCCTCAGTATTTGCCCATTTTTATTCTATTTTTTCCTATGATTGAATACTGATGTTTTTAAATGCCTGTCAAAATTGATAAAGAAATAATCAGCAGTAAAAAAGAAAGTATTTCCCCATCCCCATGAGTTTTTCAGAGGTGGGATTCAGCAGGTTCTGACCAGTTCTGGAGAATCGGTAGCGGAAATTTTGAGTAATTCAGAGAACTGGTAAATACGACCTCTGACTGGCCCCGCTTCCATCTATTCTCTGCCTCCCGAGTCCAGCTGATCGGGAGGAAATGGGGATTTTGCAGTAACCTTCTCCTGGAGTGGGGAGGGAATGGAGACTTTACAATATCCTTCCCCTGCTACGCCGACCAAGCCATGCCCACCAAGCCACACCATGCCCACCAAGCCACATCCACAGAACTGGTAGTAAAAAAATTTGAATCCCACCACTGGTTTTCACTATTCTTCAGTTAAGAAGTGGGAAGCTGATTGGAAGAATCACTTCCTTGGGCACAGGTATCCAACTTTCCGTCAGTGTTTGAAGTCAGAGTTTTATTCTTTCCTCTTTCTTTTGTCCTGCAGAAGTTTCCAAAATCCTTGAGAAGCAGATCAGAACTGGGGCTTCTTTTAGGCCCCGAATGAGAAAGGTCCCATCTGCCCTGCTCTAAAGAAATGTAAAACCAGACTCTACATTAGGGACTTGAGCAGAGGTGGGTTCCTCCCGGTTCGGACCGGTTCGCCCGAACTGGTAGCAACCCACTGGTGACATCGCATGGTGATGTCATGGAAACGGTTCGGTCAGTGCTGGTCCATGGACGCCTCTATCTTTTTTATTTATTTTTATTTGATTTTATATATATATATATATATATATATATATTCTTTTTGGGAATTTTCCCCCAGGTTTTTTTCTTCTGTGCATGTGCAGAAGCTGAGTTTCCGGCACTGCGCATGCATCTCCATCTTGTTTTCGGCTTTTTTGGGGGGGAATTTAAAAAAAAATGTTGGCACTGTGCATGTGCATGCGCGCAAAGTGCGCAAGTGCCCATGAGGTGCACCCACGAGGTGCGGGAGGAAGGGAACCGGCAGCGAGGTAAGTTAGAACCCACCCCTAGGCTTGAGTAGACCTCGTCTGCATTCCTGGTAATTTCAATTTGTATTTTTCACACATCTTTGTGTGTTTTTTAAAGATACATTTGATTGCTAATCTGTTATTTTCTGATGCTATTTTTATGCATATCATTGATACTATAGATTAAAAGGATATTTTTAATTGCTACAATTTTAATTAAGTAAATTAAATTAAAATGGTTAGTATCTCAAACAGCTAGAAGAGGAATTTAAAATAGTTAGAAGCTGATTTAAAACAAAAACAATACCTGACTGCTCCAAGTTGGTTAAATAAAAGAAAATGTTGTGAAAAGAATCTCCTTCATCCAACTCTTCAACAGCAAATTTTCAACTTTTAAAGTTTTTTTAAAACTGAACTGAGCCTTGACATAGTCCCCTTAAACATCTTTTCCTCAAATTTATTTCCTCCGAGGGATTTTACAAAAGACAAACATATTTCACCCTTTTGCTTTTCCTTGTTGTTTAGCATTGTATTATCAGATTTTCTGACATCCCCCAAATAAAACAGAAATTCGTCTTGGTCTTAAATTTAGTTTCTTCCCTTGGATCTTCTTATTATGTTACATTCTTCTAACTTTGTTCTTAAAAGTGGATGAAAGGAAATGGGCAGAAAACATCCTAATATGTACTTTTACAACATTGGGAAGTTCAGATTGATGAAGTGTCCAGGATTCTGCCTCTTAAATTCCCATTTGAGATTTCCAGCCTTGAAAAAACACTGGGTTGTTTTCTAGCTACGTCCATGTTATTTGTTTCTCTACAAAAACAATTCTTGTCTACAAAGGCATTTTACTTAAGTAAACAAGTACTAGTCAAATCCCCTGCTCTGTCTTTGGGCTGCTACTTTCAGCTTCACAATCCATCTCGCAAAGTTGTGGGTGGTACCATGTACATTTTGTTCTCCTTGGAGAAAAGGGAGACCAAATGTGTATTTTCTTTCTCCTTAACATCTTGAAATTCAGACCTTTTCTCACAAAAACCAAAAAAATGCCCTGACATTAATTCTTGTCCTTTAAAATAAGAAATCTCATCTTAAATACAAAATGTCAATGAAAGAAAATTTATATATTTATATTTATATTTTTTAATTTTTTAATTTTTTAATTTTTTAATTTTTTAATTTTTATTTTTTGTTATTTATTTATTTATTTATTTATTTATTTATTTATTTATTTATTTATTTATTTATTTATTTATTTATTTATTTATTTATTTATTTATGCTGCTCAGTTCCTGTAGGCTCTGAGTGGTTAACAAACACCAACATGATGGAAAACAAGAAGCACCAATCACATCAAACATACGGAGCCAAAGGACCTTAGCAGGGCCATCCAGCGCCATACTGAAACAAAGGACTTTAGTAGGGCCATCCATCTTAATCTAAGCTTTCACATCTCCAATTACTTTTCCAGAAATCCAATTTTTTATGCCATTTGGAAGGCTTATAAGATGGAGAAGGATGAATATCCGAGGTCAGTGATTGCATAGAAGGACCACCATCAACAAGAAGCTTTGCCCTCAAGGTCCCAATAGATGACGTTCTTCTAAGGACTTTCAGCAAAACCACAACAAAGTTTAATATGAAATTATTCATGACAGTGTTCTTAAAGAGCTACGGCTGATTTGGCTAGAAGCTCTGATCAAGTCCTTCTGGCTACTCCACCTAAAGAAGCATGGGTATGCCAGTAGCATTGACCTCATAGACTGTCTGGGTAGTCGCCTGCCTGAATATTCAGAATTGGTTATGTCTGTGATCTTTGAATCAGGACAAAATGTTTTCTGCAAGGTGAAGGAATCAATTTTAGCAGTTTAGTGCAGAAAACACAGAACTTAATGCATGAGTGGAATGAAGAGATAGATATGAGGATGACAAACAGGATAAACAGAGTCTTTTTCTTTCGCATCATTAACTATACTATTATGTGTTCATTTGCCTTGGAGCCAGTGTTGACTCTTGGCAACTGCCTGAACTGGACAGATTTCTGAAATTTTGTTAGCCACTTTTTAGGAACTGCTTATTTTCTAGGTCTGAGAGAGAGTGACTGGCCCAAAGTAACCCAGTTGCTTTTACGCTTAAGGTGGGGCTTGAATTTACAGACTCCTGGTTTTCTAGCCTTGTGCATTTAACCACTACACCAAATTAACTTCCATTATATTGTTAAGAAGCACCAAAGGGGATTCTTGTCTGTTTTTAAAACCAGTCACTTCTTTTAATATATTTTTTTTATTTAAAAAAATGAAGCTATTTTAGTCATGGCTTGTTAGTGTTGTGTTATGTTTCTGTTACCTTTATATCCCATGTCATGGGCTCTTTTTTGTCCCCATAACAATAACACAGTGAGGATTGAGCGAGAAAGGATATCTTTAATTATATCATATGAAATAATTTAAATAATGAGTCTCTTTATGACTATACATAAATATATACATAGATATAGATAGATAGTAGATAGATAGATAGATAGATAGATAGATAGATAGATAGATAGATAGATAGATAGATATAGATGATAGATGATAGATGATACATATAGATATAGATATAGATATAAATTTATTTATATATAAATATATACAGTCTAAATGAGAAGGTTCCAAAGTACTTTCTAAAAAATATGAAGACATTATTGGGAACTGAATGATGTTTTCACAGATACGGCCTGGCTTCCGATCTAGAATTTGCAAAAACCCAACATCGACATGTAACATCTGAGGTTAACTGCCAAGGATCAGCAGCCTACTCCCTCTTATTTTTAATATTCCATGTTGACATCATCTTATTTTCAACAATGTCCAGAGGGAGCCTGTTGTAGCATTGCTTTTTGCAAAGAAGTCCAAAGCATAGCTTTCCAGATAGTACTGGACAATGTCTCTCACTATTGACCAAGTTGGCTAGACATGGTAGGAATTAGCGTTGGAAAGGCACCCAACACTCCACCCCCATGTTTAAAAAACTTTCTGCATTGCTGGGCTAGAGTTACTTCTCCTTTCAGCGTAAATAACACTGTCCGTGTTAATATATTAAGCTGCCTTGTATTGAGTCAGAGCATTGCTTTGGCAGTCCTAGGACTGACTTTGTCAAGCCTGAAGTATCACATGAAAAGCATCTACTCTTCCTTTGAGCTATGACACCACCCTCTTTTCTCCAACAAGTTAGCAATAAGGACCTAAAACCCAAGCCTGATCCGCTTTCCATTCACATACTGTTTATTAAATCCAAGGAAATACTTTACAAAAGAATACATTGCAACTTGCTTAACACAGCATTGTACAAGATGAAAAGAAAGTAGAGGTGAGTGTGGTTTTTTAATTTTTTTTTTAGAAGTTTCATTTCTCAATTGCCAGCTGCTAATACTTGATGTTCCTTGCCCTTCTGAATCTATTTCATAACATATCAACAGGCACATAAGGGATTTGGGTTTATTTTTTTGCTAGTGTGGGATAAATGAACAGCCCCTCCCCACCACGTTTCTGACATGGTGCCAAATACCTATGAGCAAGAAGCTTAAGAATAGTGTGTTTCAATAAATCCTGAAGTTTGTCTGAGATTGATCATTCTGATATTGTCATCCATTACTGTATTCAAAGGAGCTGCCTGCATGAAAGTTGATAGAGGGCAATCAAACCTTTGGCACTGCTCAAAATAATATCATTAGGTGTCTGCCTATGGGCTGACTTGTTCTCAAGCCCCCAAAACTAAACACAGCTGAGATCTAAATCCCCTGACAAATGAAGGAAATGTGCAAGGATCATGAATAACACATGGCAAATGGAATTTCTAAACATCGCTCTGGCATACACCTGATAAATGACTGTCTGCAAGAGCACTGTTGAAAAGATACTGGACACTGGCCGAATGTCTTTCCAATAGAAGAAAGGAAAGAAGCACATTAAGAGAGAATTGTAACACACATTTTAAAGTTAGGAATTACACACACACACACACACACACACACACACACACACACACACACACACGGAGGGAAGGAGGGAGGGAGGGAGGGAGGGACATTTCCATGTCCACTTTTCTTCATCTGGTAAAATTTGGCATCAATGAATACAGAGACCAGCCTTTGTTAACACATCAGGCGGGCACTAGATGATTGGAATGGCTCTAAGTTACAGTTCGTTTCCCCAAACACCTGGAGGGTATCAGGTTGAAGGAAATGATTGTAGGGTAATATAAGGAATGGCAGAGCTTTAGACTCTGTATCTTCCATACATATTCTCCTATCAAAATCTGGGCCAAAGCTGCACACAAAATTTATCTGCGCAAATTAAAACAAAAACATGCCGGTTGACATACCCTGGCATACGCATATCCTGCATAATCTGGGTTGTTGCAATTAAAAAATCAGAAGGACTTGCTCTTGTACCTGAGGTTATATCAGACACTACAATTTGTTTTTTTATCCCTTTTGAAATCGTCGATGCAGATGTCTAAAAGTTGAATCATGGCAATTGGGCCAACCTTTGTTCATCTGAGACGTTTCATTGCTCATCCAAGCAACTTCATCAGTCAGAGCAAAATTAGTTAGGCATTGTTGGAATGTAATGTAATGTAATTTTTAATTTAATTTAATTTATTGTTCTTATAAACCGCCCAATCTCATGGGACTCAGGGCGGCAAGTCCTGTACCAACTCTTGCCACACCAACTTTAGGGGATCTCCCCAAAATGTCTTGCAATATGTCAATGGAGACTCAATCACCCAGGCCAAAGATATCCAAAGGTTGAATCATGGCAACTGGAGCAAACTTTGTTAATCTGAGATGTTTCACAGATGACCTGCTCTCATTCTAAAATCAACAAAAAAGAATGTGTTTTCTTGTTTTAATATACAGGGTTATTCAAAAAGAATGAACCGATTTCATGATGCAATATTTTATTAAGGAAAAGTAATACAAAACTCCAGCCAAGTCACAAGTATTCTACTCACAATTGACTTTTATTTCCTGTCTTACAAGTGTTCAATGTGTCCACCACCTGCAGCACGGGCAACATCCATGCAATAAGAGAATTCCTCCCAGGCGCGTATCAGCATATCACAATCCACTGAGTTGATCGCTGTTGTTATTCGATGTTTAAGGTCATCGAGGTTAGTGGGTAGCGGTGGAACATAAACGCGATCTTTTACATATCCCCACAAGAAAAAATCACACACGGTTAGGTGCCTTTGAAAAGCACACTGCACCTTGAGAACCGAATTTGTTTTCGCGAACTCGAAAACGCAGAACGCCTTTTCCTGAGGACTCGCCATTCCGAGGGTAAACAAACAACTGAACATTGCCAGAAGAACGACACAACTACATCGCCCCTGTGGCAGCCATTCAAAACTTAGATAACTCCTCTTTCAAATGGTCACTGATTCATTACATGACGATGCTTGAGAACTGAAGCAATGCGTCATGAAATCGATTCATTCTTTTTGAATAACCCTGTATTTCAGAAGTATATGAAGGAGTGGGGGAATCCTGCTAGCAAGGAATGGCCTATATTATTATCTATCAGAGAACCAGTTATGCTCATGTGTCACTTTCTTCCCCTATCCTGTTTCCCTAGTTTAATTGATGTGGATCAATCACTATAGAGTAGACAACCTAGCTAGAAAACTACCAGATTTCTTAGCTAGCAAATATTCCTAGAAATGTGGCATGCATGTTTCATGTAAGAGCCAACTAGACTCTATGATAGCATCCATGGGCTGCTATTTTAGGATGATTGGGATTAGGTGGTCCTTAATTTACTTGGTACCAGTTGCTTGGTAACCTTTCAAAGTTATGACAGACCCCCAAAAAGATACTTACAACTTGGGCCACCCCCTCATGGTCGTGTGATTGCATTTGGGTGCTTGGCAACCGGCTTGCATTTATGATCATTTGCAGTGTCCCAGTGATATACAACATTTTTTTTTTTTGCTGGAAACAAGCATTTATTTCCAGTTTCTGGCAAAGAAGACAGCCGTTGTGGACAACGGGTTTGTTCACTTAACAATCACCACAGAAAAATGCAAAATTGGTTCGGTCACAAAGTGACCTCTTTAATGACCAGCAGGATTTACAACTGTGATACCCAGGCTCAATTATGGCCAGAAGTCAAGGACTACCTATAATTCACAGCATTCTTAGCAATGGCCACACTGGGAGCTATAATCTCAGTGCAACTCATTTGCACGAGAGTAGGGAAATGTCACTGTAAGAAACTTCAGATTGGTTCCTGCATTTCTTTTCAGCTTGCTGCTGCTTTTGTCCGATAATCACATCTTCTGAACAGGAAGTACCTATGCCAGGGGTGGCCAAACTATGGTTCTTTGAGGACCTGTGGACTTCAACTCCCAGAATTCTTGAGCCAGCCATGCATGCATGCATGGCTAGCTCAGGAATTCTGGGAGTTGAAGTCCACAGGTCCTCAAAGAACCATAGTTTGGCCACCCCTGACCTATGCTAAACACGCCACCCGTCTATTGGAAGATTACAGAAATATTCAAGGATCACAGGAAAGTTTTCCTTCTGCTGCTCGTTTGTTCCAAGATGTGGTTGCTATTAAGGAGATAAGCTTTTGGAAGCAGCCGAATATTCCCAGCTGTTGTATGACTAGCCTTCTACAACAGCAGCAGCAGGTTCTCATCGCTAGACAGCAGAGCAACCCAGAGCACCCACAGGCATGGCAATGTCGGGAAGAGCATATGTTCCCTGTACACAGTAGCCAAGACCAAGAGACAGCAATTAGCACCAGCCGAATGAAAATGAATGGTCATATACATAACCTTAATAAAAATGTCATAGATGAGGGGGGGGGGAATTCCTACCATGTCAGATCCTTCTTCTTGGTAAGAAAAGACATGGCTGGTTCTCTGCCTGTTCATTCACATTACCAATAATATAAAAATTGCATTTCATTATCTATCTATCTATCTATCTATCTATCTATCTATCTATCTATCTATCTATCTATCTATCTATCTATCTATCTATCTATCTATCTATCTATCTATCTATCTATCATCTAAGCGAATGCTGGCTGGGGAATTCTGGGAGTTGAAGTCCAGACATCTTCAAGTTGCCAAGGTTGGGAAACACTGATCTAAGTCTATCTTCTTCTTCTTCTTCTTCTTCTTCTTCTTCTTCTTCTTCTTCTTCTTCTTCTTCTTCTTCTTCTTCTTCTTCTTCTTCTTCTTCTTCTTCTTCTTCTTCTTCTTCTTCTTCTTCTTCTTCATTATTATTATTATATTATTATTACTATCTATCTATCTATCATCTATCTATCTATCTATCTATCTATCTATCTATCTATCTATCTATCTATCTATCTATCTATCTATCTATCTATCTATCTCTATTGCAATCATCTATCATCTCTCCCCCCTCCCATCATCTCCTTGAGGGATCATGATATTCTATATATAATATAACTAATACTTCTTTTGTCCTTCTGTCCTTTACATTCATCTTTGCATATTTACTCCAGGCATCATCAGTCTACTTTTGTGTTCTTCTTCTACATTCCAGGCCTCTGATTCCATTGTTAAATTATTAACTAGGCTAGCCAGACAAATGCAACATTTCTTATTCACAAGTTGGGATCTTGTATATACTTTTTCCTCCAAAGGTCAATCCTTTCTAGTGATGTAGCCAAGAGGAGAATCTTGTTGTCATCATGGCAGATGTCTTCATTCATTTTGGCAGTCCAAAGAAATGACTGAAATCTTGAACATCACCAGCTATGGAAATAAAGGGGGCAGGGGAGGGGATTTTGCTATGAAAGCAGGGTGAGGACTAGGTGCAATTGAAGCCAAAGATTATGTCAATGATCCAATATCAATATAAGCCAATATCAATGATCCGTTCTTTATATGATGGGAAGGGCTAGCTCATTCAGGCTATCTTTGCAAAACATCTCTCATTCAGCCTCTAATGCAGTCTTTCTCAATTTTGGCAGGCAGCCTAGCTGGGGAATTCTGGGAGTTGAAGTCCACACATTTTCAAGTTGCCAAGGCTGAGAATCACTGCTCTAGTGTCTTCAAGCAGGACTGAGAAAACTCTTACTTGAAGACCTGGAGCTGTTGCTTTTCAGCATTGGCAAGACAACAGCAGCATAATTTCTATATTTCCATTAAGGAGAGTCCACCCAATGCTAACTCCAAAGGTAATGCCTCTATTGCATTTGGGCTTTGCAATTTCCAAGAATTAATTTACCTTACAGCTGTGGCTAGGGGAGCTTTTGCACAGGTTCTCCTGGTGCACCAATTGCGACCATACTTGGAGAAGGAGGCTCTACTCACGGTCACTCATGCCCTTGTCACCTCCCGATTGGACTACTGTAATGCGCTGTACATGGAGCTACCCTTGAAGAGTATTCGGAGACTTCAACTGGTGCAAAATGCGGCTGCGCATGCTGTGGTGGGTGTTTCAAGATACACCCACGTAACACCCATACTCCGCCTGTTGCATTGGCTGCCCATTGGTCTCCGGGTACAATTCAAGGTGTTGATAATCATCTTTAAAGCCCTACATGGCTTAGGACCAGGTTACCTCCGGGACCGCATTCTACCTCATACTTCCCTTCGACCGGTCAGGTCCCACAGAGTGGGTCTCCTCCAGGTCCCATCAACCAAACAATGTCAGCTGGTGTGGCCTAGGGGGAGGGCCTTCTCTGTGGGGGCCCCTGGTCTCTGGAACCAACTCCCCCCAGAGATACGAATTATCCCCACCTTGCTGGCCTTCCGAAAAGTTGTAAAGACACGGCTCTTCCTGCAGGTGGGGTTCTGAGACAACTTCATCTTGGTCTCCCCCACGTATGTAAGTTTTTGTATGCTTTTAAAATGCATTTTAAATTGTTTTAAATTATATTGTTTAGTGGTTCTTCAAACGTTGTATGCCGCCCTGAGTCCCCAGGGAGTAGGGTGGCATATAAGAATCATAAACAAATAAATAAATAAATAAATAAATAAATAAATAAATAAATAAATAAATAAATAAATAAATAAATAAATAAATAAATAAATAAATAATAAATAAGTGAGTGAGTGAGTGAGTGAGTGAGTGAGTGAATGAATGAATGAATGAATGAATGAATAAATAAATAAATAAATAAATAAATAAATAAATAAATAAATAATGCTCTGTGATATCATAGCTGAGAAAAGGAAAAAGTCTAGCTAGGCCATGCATGAATTGGAATAACATGGTTATGAGAGAAAAGATAGACTAACCCCCAAGAGTATCTTCAATAATGCCTACCACTTAAAAAAATTAAATCAATTTACCATCTGATAAAAGGCTTTAAGTTTCTAAAATGTGTAATTGTACCTTCATATGTTAAGATTTTGTTTGTAAACCCGTATTTGCTTTAGAGTTATATTTGTGCCCTCCACACCCAAAATGGACATATTAATGCAATGAATGATACTTGAAGTCAGGGTTGTTGTTAGCATACAAGGTGCCCTTGTGTGGAATTCCACAGCATATCCTTCTGCAAAGTTTTTTTATTATTATTTGAAATTTTTAAAAGATAATTATATAGCGAGTTTGGTTATGGGTATAGGTTCTGCTCCTGTCTTGGCAGCCAAGTATGTATGGTGTAACTTCTCTGTAATTTTTATTTGCAACTGGCGCCTCAATGCTGTTGTGGAGCACACAATTTCCACACTGGGTTGTAGTGGCCTGGCTGAAGGATAATGAAAGCCATTACAACCATCAAAACGAAACAGTCAAGTCCCATCCTTTAAGATGGAGAAGATGGCTGAAAGCAGGGAATGAGAGGGTGTAGGGAAAAAAATAATATCTCTTGATTCTGAAGATTATTTTTAAAGCACAACTGTGTATTTAAATAGATGAAATATCAAATATACTACAAACCCCAAGATGCAGTTATAAACATACTACAGGGAGTTCTGTATTGCTGAAGATGGGAACATGTGATCCACAAATGGCCGTTTGAGTGTGCAGTCTAATCGGGTCCGGAGAATGGACTTCATCCAAGACCAGTAGATATATATTGTCCTATATGTGTTTCTAGCAAGATTGAAGTGGAGTCCTGCCCAAAGTTCTACTGCTACTGCAGTACTTTCAACCAGCTCTTTACAGTAGCCTAGGAAAACATGTATTCGTTTCTCAGAGAACACGGAGCCAAAATAGAAGCCAAGTAACTTTGCTTCTTTATTAGCATTCATTAGTGTTTTGCCTACTTCATACTTTTGGTCATCCTCAATCTCCTTTGTCACTCTTCACTTTAAATACACTAAAATGAAAGTCAGAAAACCTGCCTTTTAGGCCAGCTCAGCTTTTCAGAATTAAAATACTTTATAAGTTTGCACTCTTCTTCAAATGTACCCAAATAGAACAACTAGACACAAGGACAGTTTTCCCCCCCGAATACCATCACTTTGCTTAACAACTAATTCCCACAACACTGTGAAATAATTTACTAAGACTGTATTACTATTCTTCTTCTTATCCTTCCTAGTACCTAGCTCTTCCCACTTATGACTATAACCATGTTGCTTGTATTTTTCCATTTATATTGTTTTTATTTGTTTCCTAGTACAATTTGATAGCTTATGAGTAACCTTGACTATCACTAAGTGTTGTATCTTTTTATTCTTGATGAATGTATTTTATTCTCCTTATGTACACTGAGAGCATATACACCAAAGACAAATTCCTTGTGTGTCCAATCACACTTGGCCAATAAAGAATTCTATTCTATTCTAAATAATTGTATCTCCAAGTTAGCTCATGCTCTAAAAGCTTGTAGAACCTTTTGCTTGTTTACTAACTGGTCAGCGGCATGTAGTGGTGGGCTGCTAACTGTTTAAGAACTGATTCGGACTCCCTTGCCATGCTGTGACATGCTGCTAGCTGTAGAACATGTGATTAGTCTGCTGGGCATCAAGGCTCACCTTTGATGTCAAATGGCTTGCACATTTCAGAAAATGTAATTCTCATGAGTTGGTGCAAGTCTGCTACAACACTCCAGTGGCTATAACATTCAGCTAAAGAATGGCATTAAGGAAATCAACCCCGAATGGTCATCAGAAAAGACCCTGATGTTGGGAAAGATTGAAGGCTAAAGGAGAAGGAGATAGCAGAGGATGAGATGGTTAGATGATCTTATTGTAAGGTGACCAGACGTCCCGCTTTTTAATAATTTGTCCCGCGTCCCATGGCGTTTCAAAAAAGTCCCGCTTTTTTCGGCTGGGCCAGTCGTTCGGCGTAGAGCCAATGGAACTGGCGGCAGTCGCGGCGCGGGGCTTCTCCTGCCCGCTTCCCCCGCCCGGCTGGACACCACCATTCGGGTTATTTTGCCCTCTGTGCATGTGCAGAACGCTTTGCGCATGCACAGAGGACAAAACAACCCGAATGGCAGCGTCCAGCCGGGCGGGGGAAGCGGGCGGGAGAAGCCCTGCGCCACGACTGCCGCCAGTTCCATCGGCTCTACGCCAAACGACTGGCCTGGCCGAACCGGCAGGATTTCACCCCTGGCTCTGCGGCGACAAACAGGTAAGCCTGCACCAGTAGGAACCCACCCCTGGCTGCGATGAAGGGGGGGGTGTTTGGGGGGGTGGGTGCACAAAGCTGCAGGATAACAGAGACGGACCCCTCCCATCTTGCTCCCCTAGAAACCCCCCCATCAATGGTGTCCCGCTTTACAAAAAATAAAATCTGGTCACCTTATCTTATTGTCACAATGAACATGAATCTGAGCAAACTCTGAGGCAATGGAGGACAGGGAGGCCTGGTGTGCTATGGTTCATGGGGTCATGAAGAGTCAGATATGACTTAGGGACTGAACAACAACAAAGAGTGGCATTTCTGCAAGAGTAACACATCTCTGCTCCCTTTTATACTTTCTAAATTTCATGACAATGCAGCCTAAATTTTGCATGTCCATTTTAACGAACAGTGATATTAGAAATGGTGTTTATTTTATAGCCTAGAAACTCCATCTTAAATGTTAGCGTAAGTTTATATGACAGCTCTATTAAATATAAAATGGGCCCATTACAGAGAAAACCCTTTTTGCCTGCTTTTATCTGTGACTAAATGGCACAGGCAGCCCTGCAACTCTTCAAGTAAGACATTTTTAGAACTCTATTTATATTACAGCCATAACAAACTCGCAACTAGAAAATTATAATGGGCACAAACAGCTAATAAAAAAAGAGATTGTTGAGAAATACTTCTTAATAGCAACTTACAAGCAATCCCGATAAAATAGAGACTCTCTCTCCTTGGAAAAAGGCCACTGCTGTAACCGGAGCCACTTGGCAATAGGTAGGCCTGTCTAGCTTTTCATTTTCTAAGGCTATTCTTGCCAAGCCATTGTGAGTAGTGGGCATTTCCTTTCTTCTTCATGTGATGACCTCAAAAGTAAACTTCCCATAATTACTGTATCTCTCCCAAATCAAAGATGAATGACTTGTGGCCCTCCAGTCAGCAACTTCAGGAGAGTCCCAGGTCATACGTTCCATTTTTAGAGGAAATGGAACTAACCAAATGACAGGGGACTTCACTGGTGCCACAGATTCTTTTCTTCTTCTGATTATATCACTGAACTCCTTTATGATTCATTTCAGCGGCTTCTAGTGGACTTTTGAAGTAAGATACTGCACTAAAGATTAGAGGTGTTTCTCCCAGTGATATTGATTTGATGAGGGCTTGATAGGAATCCTTATTTTACTGGTGCAGCTGTGGTTTAGATTGCTAGATTCCAACAATTTTACAGAAATTTCCAGGTATTTTTCATAAGTAAACGAAGTCCCAGAAAATGTTGGGAATTTTGGGGAGAAATTATTCTCTCCCTCCCCGCCCCACCCCAAATAAATAAGAGGAGGCAGTAAAACCTTTGCTAGAAAGTTTTTTCCAATTTTCTCATTTTTATATACCGTATTTTTTGGAGTATAAGACGCACCGGAGTATAAGACGCACCTTAGTTTTGGGGAGGAAAATAAGGGGAAAAATCTGCCTACCAGGTATTCATCTGGCTAGCGTCCTTAGTCTGGTCAGCTTCAGCACATTATTTTATCCCGTGGTTAGGGCTTAAAAAAACCTTCTTCGGAGAGAGTAACAATGAAAGAGCCAGCAAACTGGGAAGACTGTTAGCACCTCGTTAGGGCTGGAAAGAAACTTATTTGGAGCAAGTAGAGCAATGAAAAAACCCTGCAAAGACTTAGGACTGGAAAGACATTCTTTGGAGAGAGTTACAAGGAAAGAGCCAGCAAGCCGGTAAGAGCTGGGAAGACTGTTAGCACCTCATTAGGGCTGGAAAAAAAGCTTTGAAAAAGCTACATTCAGAGTATAAGACGCACCCAAATTTTCAGCCTCTTTTAGGGAGGAAAAAGGTGCGTCTTATACTCCGAAAAATACGGTAGTCAGTATATTTCCTCACTGTAGCCATCAGGTTATTAATGAGTTCCTCTTTATTTTGAGAACAATTTTCCAGTTCTCCTGCTTCCTCCGTCTTTTTGGTGTGTTTGTCTTCCTCTGTTTGCTACCCTGTGAACAGTTGCCTTGCTGAGGTTTTCCAGTGGCAGAGATATCAGATGGTTCTTGTCAGTGTCTAGTAGGATTTCTCCCTCTTTTCTGTAGTGTTGGACCTTGTCCAAAAATAGTTCCCCTCTCATAGCAAAGACCTGTGATCCAAAGATACTCTTGCAGTTTGGGGTATCTCATAAAAGGATACCAGCTTGTAAGTTGAGGGGGTCATATCATCAGGAGATCTCAATGTCAACTCAGCAGAAAACTGTGGAGGGCATATACTGACTGCTCTACAGTGCTATGTATTGCTAAGAATACATTAATAAGATATTAATATTTATTTATTTATTTATTTATTAATAATTAATTTTAATAATTAATTTTAATTATTAATTATTAATTATTAATTTTAATTATTAATAATTAATTGATAATTGATAATTAATAAGATAAATTAATAACTGATAAGAGCCCATTGTAACAACATTGCCAAAAAGGCACTAAGAGTTGTTAACCTAATCTTGCGTAGCTTCTTCTCTGGCAATATTACACTGCTAACCAGAGCATTCAAAACATTTGCCAGACCAATTCTCGAATACAGGTCACCTGTCTGGAACCCGCACTGCATACTGGACATTAATACAATTGAGAGAGTCCAGAAATATTTCACAAGAAGAATCCTCCACTCCTCTGCTCGCAACAGAATTCCTTATTCCACCAGACTTGAAATTTTGGGCTTAGATAATTTAGAGCTACATCGCCTTTGATCTGATCTAAATGTAGTTCATAAAATCATCTGCCACAACGTCCTACCTGTCAATGATTTCTTCTGCTTCAACCTCAACAATACACGAGCACACAATAGATTCAAACTCAATGTAAACCGCTCGAAACTCGACTGAAGAAAATACGACTTCAGCAACAGAGTAATCAATGCCTGGAATGCACTACTTGACTCTGTGGTTTCTTCCCCAAACCCCCAAAACTTTAACCTTAGACTGTCTACAGTTGACCTCACCCCATTCCTAAGAGGTCTTTAAGGGGCATGCGTAAATGCACCATCGTGCCTACCGTCCCTGTCTTTCTGTCCTATTGTCCAAATTTACCTGTACCTATTGTGCTTTTGTTTATGTTTATACCATACCTGTTATCTTGTATACATTTTGACAAAATAAATAAAATATTTATTTTAAATATTTTAAATAAATTGTTTAAATATATTTAAATAAAATATCTTCTGTCTGTGTGCCTGCCAGACAGAAGAATGTGTAAATTAAGGGAAGTGAGTGTCATTTTGCCATTGCTATGCAATGATTGGTGTTTTGAAGGACATCATCTGTGCATAGTTGAATGATAATCAGGGATGCTGGAAAACACATTGTTTTAGACTGGTATCACTTCATTATATATTCTGTCTGAGGATACATATCGGCCTTCCCCAATCTGGTGCTTTATAAAGGAACTGGGTTTCATTCATATTCAACCTACGGTACTTGGAGACCATCATGCTAAAGAAGGCCACTATATCAGATCTCAGTGCTTGAGCTTGCTAGCCCAGGAAAACCACAGGAATATATAGGAAGGAGAGATGTCCCAAGCAGAATTAATCTGCCAATTCTAAATAAACAGAAAATCAATTGATGCTACTAAAAATGTTCATAAGGTATGCTAGTGCAAAATAGCCTTTGATTTCACATTTGCCTCATTTTTAGAATGAGGGCCTTAATCAAGGTAAATGTTTATCCTGGTAAGACATCAAAGGCAGTGGTTTTAAATGGGACCCTCAGAACACTTTACAAAGTCTCACTACATCAGTTATCACTAACCATCTGTGAGTCTGGTGTTCTACCAACAAAAATATAACCTGATGAATAATTGAATCGTCCACATTTGAAGTGAAGGATGAATCGGAACTCTGAAAGCAAGCCAAGGTAATGTGTTACAGGGTGCTCGTGGCTGAATCAATGACTGTTTATTAAATGTGTAGATTAAAAAATTAAAACTGCAATATTCAACTTCAGATTCAAAAGTGCATTTGTCATTACATAAGAATACACACACACACACACACACACACACACACACAGAGTATACTATATATACCTGTTTTCATAGGTATTTATGAGAAACTCAAGCAAACTTTAGTTTGAGTTTACTGCAAGCACTGCATTTAATCAATACAAACTAATCATGTGGAACAAGGACATGTCTTATGGAGAAATGTCCATCAAACCATGTGAATTACATTTCCTAGGATGAAAGTGAATTGTTTCCTTCTCATTCACCCAGTACGCTCAACTGATTTGCTAAGCAGTGGTTTTTAAATGTGCGATGACAGAGGGAGTGTAGAACATACCTGTAGGGCTAGGGAATGGTCATGGGATCAAAGCATTGTAAGGGTTGAACAGGCAATCATTCTAAGTATATATTTCTCCCCGAAGAAATACAATATGATTAAATTACATTGAAAACACATCTAAGTATTCTGGAAGGTTACCCCAGCAGATCTGGCATGATAAGAAAATCAGTCATTTTGTATATATAAAAAAGGGTGGGGGGAAAGAATGGTTAGATCTAGATTTTCTATAAAAGCTGCTGTATTTAAACAAAGGCTACATCTGCACAGCTCTTCTTGCTCACCCACCCCATTAGGCATGTAAAAGAATTCCACCATAAATTCTGCTGGAAACAAGGTTGGGTGTTCCATTTCCACTGGATTTTGCGAAGGAGTGAATGTTAACATCCCACAAAGTCTGCTGGAGTTCATCATTCCCAGATTAAAAATCTACCCCCTCCCCTGGAATATGATCTCAGTGAAACTTGCGTGCAACCTTCAATATTTATCAAGAGGGTGCAAGGTCTCCTGTCCGGAGCTTCAACTAGGGGCTCATCCACACAGCCTGCTTTCCATGATACAAAAACTCTCAGTCGACTCCCTATTTGCTGAGGAGGAGTCGTCACAATGAAATCTTCACCTTATGGGCAACCCACAGGCTAAGGCAGGTTGGAAACGACCCAATGTGTTCCATCATGAATGCAGTGTTTTTTTTATGGGGGAATAGAAGATTTCTCATCTGGACAATCTATGGTGCATGGAGAACGAGGATTGGGTGATATGATCAAGGATGGAAACCTTAGCTGCAGCTGGTCAACAGGTTTAGTCTGGGACTGTGCCTTTCTGTCCAGTCCTTGGACTCTGAATATATTCTGCAATTTGGGTGTGAGAGAGAGACCAGAACTTGCCCAGGCACAATCCTGTCCCATATTGCTGTGTTTTGTGACGCCACACGCATGTGCGGATGGTGCACATGAGCTAATTACCATGTTTTGTGATGCGCGCTCTCACATTTTCGATTCTGGGTGAACAGGTTGTTAAATTATGTGAAGCCCACCTCTGCTACACATCTGCAAAACATTTGGATATTCTATACATCGGAAGTTGAAATATTCTCCTCGTGTGTGTGAATGTTCCTGAGAGCAGGAATTGAACCTGAGCAATAATTAGTGAAATAGGCTTTATAACTATAACAAAAATAAGATTTATTTAGAAGAAGTATGTTTTATGGGTAGCCAAAGCCTAACCCTACCCTTTTACAGATAGGCAAAGACTAACTTTCCTCTTTCCAGTGTTTGGAATTAAAGCCATTATGTCTTGCTAGACCATGGTTGAGCAAATGTTTGACTCATAGGTAGGAGTAAGATAAATGGACTGTCTGCGCAGAAAGCTCATGCTCATTTCATCACATGTAAGTGAACGAGAGACAGGCATGTTCCTAATTCTGATATAAAAGCAAAAGAAAAGAAGGCTTTTAAAAGTTTTGGACCAATCTCTCCCTCCCAAGCTGCATAGTCCTTTAAAAATAATAATCACACTTGACAGTCATTTAATAATGGTGAGTGCTGTATGGCACTATTATTATGTGTTTCATCTAATGATGAATTTCCTTTTACCCTATGGACAAAGTACAAAGCAGGGAAATTATCGCGGTGATACTTTTAATAACTTCCTGTGGGAATGCAAATGCCATCCGGTGCTGTCTCTACAAAAGAGTTAAATCATGCAATTTCACAGATTAGACAACATAGGGTTACTAATGAGAAACTTCATTTCGGTGATAAAGTCCCCCCCCCTTCAAGAATATTTTGAGAGGCCTGTAACCTTTGGCTGACACCCAAGGAGGCTATTAGTTTAACCATGGGACGCACCAGCAAATATTCACGAGTCAGCAGAACCTCTCTTTTTCGGAAGGCAGTTCGTAACCTTCCCTACAAAGACTTTGAAAACTCAGGAAGAGCTGAGAGAAAGAAGAAAGTACATAGGAAAAAAAACATTTGACTTATCAGCTTCCGATAGCTGCTTCGCTTCAGCTTCCAATGTCTTTTCCACAATGTAGGTTCAACTATAGCCGCTCTGCATCCCCTTTAAAATGTCATGCTGCCCTCTGTTCTATAAACATGTATCATCCATCACTAAATATTTAGATCTGAATTGTTGGGGCTGAGTTCTGTGCCAGGGGTAGGGGGATTAATTCTTTTCAAGGTCCTGGTTTGATAGATTCTTCGCTGAAGTAAACATCCGAGGCAAGCATATGCTGAGGCCATAAAACCTAGAAATCCGCCTGGAAGTTTAACAAAGGGGTCATTTGAAGCTTGTTATCATAATTTACAGGGAAATTGTCAGGTTTCTTTTGCATGACTCATCAAAGTAGGCTCCTCCCTGTTTGACAAAAGCCATTGCTATGCAAATGATACTATAGAAAGAAATATCCCCCACCCCCTCACCCCTGGGGAAACACTTGAGGGTTCTCAAGACCGAGGCGTGATGGACTGTTTGCTATCTCACATCTGCCTAATGAACTGAGATATTTTACAGACACAGGAAAACTATGTCAGGGTTTACAGAAGAGGTGACAATGGGAAGTAGTTTTGAGTGAATTTCTATAAAGTTAGATCTCCCTGCCCCCACCCTCAAGAGTGGCGGAACATTTACTTTGATTTTCAACCTAGGTATCTGATTGTATTATCATGAGATCATAGGTATTGTGTGTGGCTGTGTGCATATAGATGCACAAACCAGATTCACTTTCTCAAATTGATATCTTGGTTAAGGAAAAGGAGAAAAGTGGAAATTGTGGTGGGAAGCTGTTCTAAAAGTACATGATGTGAGATGTCAAATGGTCCACGACTCTTAAATCAACCAATAAAACGTCTTTGCTTCATCTCATGTCTGTTGAGCTGAGGAACTAGCTCTAGGAATCTGAGAGAAAGGAATCTGAGAGGAAAAACTCGTACATTGTACATTATGAAGAACTCATGGCCTCATTTGATATTCAACAATAACAAGGTTTTTCATGGAATCTATTAAGGTAGCCATCTGAGAGTCCTAAGTATGGTTGCCTTGCTGTATCCAAATTTCTGAAACTCCTTGATGGGAAGCTTACATGGATCCCTACATACAGCATACTGGCTTGAGCATTAATATGAATTAAAATGATAGAATACTAGGAGGTACATTGCAAAAGGATCTAGTCCCTTATCCAGCCCTGGAATCCAAATTAAAGTATTCCAGAAAGATAGTTATCCAATGACTTTCAACATTCAATAAAGAGGACCTCTTGATATTTGGTGTTGTCGTTGAATTCTTTTTGTTTTTGGAAAGTCCCACCTCCAGTATATGTATTATTTTCCTCTGAACTTTTCCTATATTTTAGCTTTATAGTTGTGCTTCAGCATAGATTGAAAAGTTCCTTGCTTATTTATTTGACAACCCTCCCCTCATTTTTCCCTTGATTTTAGATTTATTTATTTATTTATTTATTTAAATGGATTTCTATGCCGCCCAACTCCCAGGGGACTCTGGGCGGCTCACAACATATTGGAATCCATTACAAAATATAAAATACAGTAATTAAAAAACATACAAAAGTTAAAAAGAGTATCTCATATTCACAATCAAGGGGGGAGACCCATATCTAATCTGGTTGGTCTCACTTTCACCCCGCCTGCCGGAAGAGCCAAGTTTTTATTGCTTTCCGGAAGGCCAGCAGGGTGGGGATGGTCCTGATCTCTGGGGGAAGCTGGTTCCACAGGGAGGGAGCTCCCACAGAGAAGGCTCTCCCCCTCGGCCCCGCCAACCGACATTGTTTGGTCGATGGGACCTGGAGGAGGCCGACTCTGTGGGCCCTGACCGGTCATAGGGAGGTATGCAGCAGATGGTTAACAACAGAGAATATCACTTCCCCCAGGAAAAAAAAACTACCACAAAAACAAAACCATCAAAACAGTATGTAATATGTGACGTACCAAGACCCACTTAAAGTAATTATTTCTCACTGAACCAGTGATTAGACTCCCCTAACATTTTGACTCCAATAGTGAGGAAAAGGCAATTTTAAAGGTTTTCCTAGAGGTTAAAATGGTTGGGACCACCCAAATATTGGGAGAATTGTTTCCCTCCCCCTTTCAGACAGCAGGCACCACAATAGAGTAGGCACATCTCCTGGGCCCCATTAGATGACATTTCTTCACAGAATGAACCTACAGCATGCCCACTAATTTTTCTATTGTACATTTTTCTAAAACATCTTATGGTAGAATCCAACGATCCTCTTCTATCTATGATACTTTTTCAAATAATTAAATGGTTGCTGCCTTATACGAGACCTCAACATTTGTTCCAAAAGTTTGATGACGCATCCAGAGCTGATCATGAGAAACTGCAGAAAGAAGGAGAGGAGCTAAAAGTCCTACAGTGCAAATAGTCATCAGGTCACATAATGTTGGATGCGTCAATGTTCTCTCATAAGCCTTTCCAGTGACAAATATTACTACATCTTTCCAATGGTTTGCTGAAATAGTTGCTCTTAACTAAAACCAGTGAGTTTTTTAAAAAAAAAATTGAATTTGGCTCTAAATAAGAACGTATAAATGAATAACAGTTCAGAATTTATGATCTTAACACCAGTATTTCATGTGCAAAGATTCTTGGGTGTGGACAATTGCTTTTTAAAATAAATCAAGGGAAAAAAAGAAACCAAACAGTGCACATTTAATTTGCAAGGTTCTTTGGGTAACACCACAGAAAGAAATGTGGAACACAATAAAATCCATTCAGAATATGCCCGAGTAGATAAAAGTCTGAACTTTATGAAAATTGCAAAGTATTCTTATAAGTTACAGAAAGATTTAATGGGTAAAAAGATTTGTCCATTTTCATTATGTAACATAATGCTGTTGATAAGACCTCTCCAAAATTTTTACTATTAGATAATAAGTTTTGCCTCTAGGTGGGTTTTGAAATTTAGCCAGGGCTTAATCATCCTGACAGGATAAAAGCTGAGGGAGTTTCTAAGTTTGCATGTTATTTCAAACATAATACAATCAAATATTTTTGATAAGATATAAGGAGGCCCACCTAAGAGGAATATTTGACAATTCAGATTCAAGGTGAAAGTGAAACTAAGAAGGGCTTTCTTCAAATTTGCAACAGTTATATACTCCTCAATAGAAAGAATAAAGAGTTTTGTTCTTGGCATGATAATAGATTTGTCTAACCAGATTAACAGAGTTGGAAGGGACCTTGCAGGTCATCTAGTCCAACCCCCTGCCCAAGCAGGCGAAACCAAGTGGTCATTTGTGAAGACACTGCATTATAATGGCTTAATGTGCTCTTCAGTTGACTTTTAACTAAATGGAACATTGTTATGGTGTTCTCTTTCAGAAACTGTAATAACAATGTAAAACGTAATAACAACAACAATCAAAACAACAGGACCAAAATGGTTGATGTGCTTGGCCATAATCAAAAGATCTGAATGCAACAGGAATAGATGGAATCTCAATTCATCAATTACAAAAAGCTGCATTGGTTACAACAGCAACTTTATTAGAACATTATCTTTGACTACTCTATATCCTTGGAAAAGATCTGATAGTCAAAAGGATCAAATCTAATCAGAATTATCTGCTCGGTTGTGTGTAAATACTGTAGTAGGATTAGGAGTAATAATAATAATTTAGAAAGTATAAATATCTAAAAATTGAAGATGAAAGATTATGGCATAAACTGTGGTCATCAGTACACTGGGTGCCATACCAAAAGATCTTGGACGGCACTTAGAAAATAGGCACATTGACAAAATTTCCACCAGTCAATTACAAAAGGCCGCACTGCTTGTAGATGATGACGACATTGATGATGATGATATATATATATGATGATATATATATTTCCCCTGGTTTGTTTCATATACTGTATCTCTATCTATCTATCTATCTATCTATCTATCTATCTATCTATCTATCTATCTATCTATCTATCTACCTATCTATCATCTATCTATCTATCTATCTATCTATCTATCTATCTATCTATCTATCTATCTATCTATCTATCTTTTTTAATTATTTTAATTATTTTTCTTCATTAAACATCTTAATATTTTAATACAGATCTACACCCATTTTTACAACATTGTTATTTCTCGTTTATGCACAATAAATCATAAATTTACAGTCTCTCCTATCTTCATTTTCTTCTCACGTTGTCACACAGTCTTTCCTCTTTTTTTTAGTCGAGTTGTACCATCTAGTCCATGTTTCGTAGTATTCTGAATTGCATTGTCCTTTAAATTGAATAGTCAGCATGTCCATTTCAGCACATCTATATATTTTGTCCATTAATATATTTTGTCTATCTATCTATCTTCTATCTTCTATCTTCTATCTTCTATCATCTATCATCTACAGTATCTGAAACAAACCAGGGGAAAGAGGAACATTTATGAAGGGAGCCAGCAATAGGTATTCCTCTGTGGAGCTGATTTTGCCAAAAAAGAAGCTTGAATTTCTGGCCTATCATGAAAGCAGCCCCTTTAGAATACTTAGATATCTGTTCCTAGACACAGAAATGCCAAAATAACACACAAAAACATGTGTCTTTATGTTGTGATGCAAGCTGGGCCCTTTATTGTTTGTTTGTTTGTTTGTAGAACATACTGTATAAACTGTCTCGGTCCAAAGGACTCTGAGTGGTATATAATTTCAAACAGCAAGAACAATACCCACAATAAAAATGAATTAAAATCCAATTAATATTTAAAAATGACCACCAAAAGCAAAGATTGCATCTTAAATAAAACCCAAGATAGGCTCCAGAAGTCAGTCAGCTGGGATAAAAAGTACATTGAAATAAAGCAGTTTTAACGTGTTGGTGGAATTGCAGCTGGGCTACAGTTAACTCTGGGAAGAGAGTTAAAGTGAGGCTATTCCAGAGAAGCTTGGCCCTCTAACCTAACCCCCACAAACCTCAGAAATTTAATGCCTACAACACATCACTCACAAGTACATAAATGCCTGCATCACAACATTGCCATGTGTGTTGTATCACTTGCCCTCCCGTGGGGCCTGTGTTCGAATATTTCTCCGAACAGTGAAGGGGACTCAGATTCCATGTGGGCCCCATCACCTCAGGCTGGCCAGACTGAGGCAGAGCCATTTTGAACTACACATGCTCTCCCACTCACCTGTGGCATCTCCCTATAATAGATCCCCCCCCCCAATCTTGCATTTTCTCACTAGACATTTTTCAGTTAGCCAAATTGGATCTGGGGATACATGTAAAAGAGTAAAAGCAGAGTTATTGGCCATACATAATGATGACCAATGCTCAATAAGCCTTCAAAGCTGAGCTGTGGAGGCCATCATGTACAGGACTGGAATGAGGAGGTGTCTAATTTTCCATTCCACCTTTTATTACTCCAAAGAAAAAAGAGATAATGTTTGACAATCTTGCTCAGAAGTGTTTGACATATGAGGGAAAAAAGGAGTGCTCCCCCCCCTGTACTGCAGCACAGAAGCATTTGCTGAACTCATAGTTTTGAGCTCCATCAGCAAGTTACAGTAGATATCTGGACAATGTTTAGGAAGTGGATTGTTCAACAGCAAGGCTGAGGCAGCCCTAGGTATTTCTGTGAAAAATACAAAGAACCCGGCATTAGCTAGGCAGTGTTTCCCAACCATGGCAACTTGAAAATGTCTGGACTTCAACTCCCAGAATTCTCCAGCCAGCGAATGCAGTTGTTGCTGGTGGAGAGAAGGGAATATACAGTGAGATTCACTTTGCTTGAATGACAATTTTTTAAATTTCTTATTTTATTATTTTCCCCATCTTTCTTATTTCCTAAGTAACTCAAGTGAACATATCTAATACTCTTTCCTCTTCCTATTTTCTCCACAACATCAGCAACCTGTGGGCTAAGATAAAGTGACCGGTCTAAAGTCACCCAGCTGCAGGGGCGGGTTCCTCTTACTTTCTCCTACCGGTGTGCATCGCGACATTGTGCGCGTGCATCCTCTTCCGTGATTTTGGCTATCTGCGCATGCGCAGAAGGACAATTTCACTTCCGCGCATGCGCAGAGAGCCAACAACTGTGAAAAAAATCCAAAAAAAAGATGGCAGCGCGAACAGACCGGCAAAGAAAGCACCGGAGCCGTTGCGCAATCGGCGGGCCCCTACCGGAACGGCGGAGTGGACCGCACCGGTAGGAACCCACCACTGTCCAGCTGGCTTTCATGCCTAAGGATGGACTAGAACTCACAATCTCCTGGTGCTTAACCACTACCCCAAATTCATTGCAAACTCACTGCAAATGAGACAAGTATGACTGTTATGGCTACTGTGAGACAGCTTTGTTGCTGAGAACTTAGGGGAAAAAAAACAGCTAAAGATAATTTGGCACAAGGAAGGCTTGTTCCTCTTTTACAAGTTTAAAGCAGTTTATGTCGTTGTTCTTTTTTTAAAAATTATGGACCTCATGAACTTGGAGGAAATAAAACAATCCAGATGCAAAATTAAGAATGGTAAATGAAGAAATAAATTATTCTGACTCTAAAAATGTGAAAGCAAAATAAATATTGTTTGAGATATATTATTTATGTATTTTAAACTAATTTTTCGAAGTATTTTTTACCCCCAAACATATTTTGTCTGAAGAAATTGAGGAAATGCCCAACAAGTCAGAATAACACTTCAAATGATAGTAATATAACAATTTTGAAAAGCTCATGCAACTTCAATAATTGAAAATGCAAAGATATTGGTATCTCCTTGGTATCTTTTCTAAAGGGTGAGGCTCTTCATAATTCTAAATGGGAGCACATGCCAATCTTTGGAATCAACATAGGGGAAAAACATTTTTTTTCTGTAAATACTGATATCCACAAAAGGGCAACGTCTTATTTTAATAGGCTTCTCCTAATACAAAGTCTGTGAATAGCCAGACAATAAACCACTTTAATGTTTTAATGCTTAAAAATAAAAATAAAAATTCAGGGCTGTTGAAAATTAGATCATAGATGAGAAAATACAGCATAGAAGGAGGGTTAGGCAGAGGGATAAGGAAAAGGAGAAGGGAAGAGAGAGGTAGAGAAGTAGGAGAGAGGGTAGGAGGGGTAGTAGAGGAGAGGAGAGAGAATAAGGAAGTGATAGAGGAGGTGAAGAAGGAAGGTGAAAGGGAGGGGCTGTAAAAGATTGAGGAGGGGAAGAAACCACCCTGAATCAAATAAAGTATTAAGGAAAATATAAGATAAATATATCTTATATATATCTTATATATATAATAAGAATATGTATAGAAAAATGAAACAAGAATGAATCTATAAATATGTGTATTGTCTATGTGGAAATAATAATAAAAAACTTTTTGGCCAAATGTTTTAATGCTGCAAATCAACACTGGGAATTAAATCCAGAAATCATGTGGCAATTAGAGAATAAATGTGCCTTGTAATTTCTCAGAAGTTGCCCTTCTTTGCAGAACAGATGCCTGTTTTCTTATTTTATTTTTAATTGCTTAAGGATTTATTTCTCATTTTTCTTCATCCCTCCCCCCTTTGCATAAGTGGGCTCAGCTATGTGACAGAGCCTCACCAATATTAGCTAATAATCTCAAAAAGCTATGACAGGTTGGGCCTGTTTCAGGGGTGAAATGCTACCGGTTCGGCCCAGTTCGGGCATACTGGTAGCGGCGGCCACCAGTGGTTCGGAGAACCGGTAGCGGCAGCAGCATGAGGCTCCGCCCACCTGCCCTGATGCCGCCATTTTCTTTTTTCAAAATCTTCTGTGCATGCGCAGAGGGTGAAAAAGCGGGTGTGACTGTGGTGCGTGTGCAAATCGTGCACTTCTGAACCGGTAGCGAAGGTAAGGAGATTTCACTGCTGGCCTGTTTAGTAATCAGATAAGACCACCAGGTATTCCAGGACTGGAATGAAATTAAAAACCTATGAAATAAAAAAAAACTCAGGAAAATGTAATGGCAAACTACATTCTATATTGTTACAAAGAAAGCTACCACATTTTTCAGAGTATAAGACGCACCTTAGTTTTTGGGGAGGAAAATAGGGGGAAAAATCTACCTACCAGGTATTCATTTGGCTAGGGTCCTTAGTCTGGTCACCTTCAGCACATTATTTTATCCCCTGGTTAGGGCTGGGGAAAAACTTTTTCGGAGGGAGTAGCAATGAAAACAAGCCTGCAAAGACTTAGGACTGGAAAAAAACTTCTTCGGAGGGAGTAGCAATGAAAAAATCCTGCATGCCGGGAAGATCGTTAGCATCTCATTAGAGCTGGAAAAAAAGCTTCGAAAAAGCTACATTCGGAGTATAAGACGCACCTACATTTTCAGCCTCCTTTAAGGGGGAAAAGGTGCGTTTTATAATCCAAAAAATACGGTTTATGAACATGTGTCCATGATGCCATCAAGAACTGAACACAATTGAAGGAGACTGGTTTTATCGTGTGGGGCAGCTTCTAGCCCGTTTGTTTTGTTATTAATCTGTCAATCACTTGGAAGCCTTCATAGCTAACTTCCTAATCTGAATAATCCCCATAAGAATGGGTCTATGTGATGTTTTTCTTTGACATTTAAGTAAACTAGAGTGGTTGTAGCCCGTTGGAGAGATCAGTATAAATATAAGACAGGATACTGACATATATCCTTGACCAAATAATTCATAACCAAGTTCAGTGTATCACCACCACACTCCTTCAAAGAGAATTTTACAAACTTTCTCTCCTCCTTTGAAATAACTTTTTGAGCTTCCTTTCATTAAACTGGATGAAAGCTGATAGAGAAAAACAAATATTGCTGAGTAATTTTAGCACTGTATTAATATGAACTCTGTAAAGTGGAGAATCTTCAAGGATAATATGATGAGCTTGCATAAGCGAGTACAATACTATAAAGGTGAAGGCACAGCCATTATCTGAATATTCAGGGATAGAACAGAATTAATCCAACCTATGATGCTGAAATTATAGAATCATATAATTATAGGGTTGGAAAGATAACAGAGTAACAAGAGTTGGAAGGGATCTTGGAGGTCTTCTAGTCCAGTTCCCTGCTCAAATAGGAGACCTTATACCATTCTGGACAAATGATTGCCAAATCTCTTCTTGAAAACTTCCAGAGATGGAGCATCCACATCTTCAGCAAGCAAGCCATTCAACTGATTAATTGTTCTCACTGTCAGGAAATTTCTCCTTATTGAGCTGCCATCCGTGACTTCTTGTCCTGGCCCCAAGTGCTTTGGTGAATAAGTCAATCTTCTCTTCTCTGTAATAGCCCCTCAAATACTGGAAGTCAGTATTAGTCATCCCCAATCATACCTAGTTCTCTTAATTGTTCATAGTATGGTTTAGCCTTCAGACCCCCCCTATCATCTTTGTTGGTCTTCTCTGTACTCTTTCTAGGATCTCAGCATCTTTTCTGTATCATAATCACCGGAACTGGATGCAGTATTCCAAGTGCAGCCTCACTAGTGCAGTATATAGCAATACTATCACTTCTTGTGATCTTGATGGTATCCCTCTGTTGATGCAGCCTAGGACTACATTGGCTTTTCTGGCAGCTGCACTGCTGGCATGTACTTAAGTGGCTGTCCACTAAAACCCCTCTCACTACTGTTGAGTCAGGTACCACCTATTCTAAACCTGTGCATTTGGTTTTTCTTGTCTAAATGTAGGACCTTACTTTTCTCACCAGTGAACTGAATTTTGTTGGATAGGGCCAGGGGTGGGTTCTGGCTTACCTCACTGCCGGTTCGCTTCCTGATGCGCCACATCCATGCGTGCGCATTGTGCACTGCTTGGTCGTGTCACATGCTTTGCACGCATGCTTTGCACAGTGCTAAAAACCCAGCTTCTGCACATGCGCAGAAGCAAAAAACAGCTTCTGTGCATGCGCAGAAGCAAAACACAAGATGGTGGTGCCATAGGCAGAGCCGGTTCGGGGGTGTGGCAGGACTGGATCGCTGCCGGTTCGGCGAGCGGGAGGAAATTGCCGCTACCAGTTCTATAGAACCGGTCCAAACCAGCAGGAACCCACCTCTAGATAGGGCCCAGTGCTCAAGTGTGTCAGGATCCTTCTGAATCCCTCAACATCTCTGTCTCTTACAGCAAATCGGAATGGGTGAGTATTCCCAACTTTTATTTATTTATTTAGTCTAAAAAGACTAACTTGTCCCACTCAGAAGTTTTACGGAAGATGTATTCTGAAATTTAATTCTGCATTGACCTATGATCTATGTTTCATTCAGAAGCTCAAGATGACATACACAATATTCTCTAGTCCTATTTTCCATAAAGCACATTCCTGTGAAGTAGACTGAGCTGAGAGAGACCCATCGGCCTTCTCAGGAGTGGAGCAACAGATGTATGGAAAATACATTGCTCATGCTTTGTAATTCAAACTAATGAGGCGTTATAATGATTTTTCTTGATTGCAGTTCACTGGATATTGAAAGCGAAGCTTAGTTTTCCAAAGCAATAGGACCATACCCATATTTTTTTTAACTGTGTGAACAGCTCTAAGGACTTCATATTATTGAGTTTAGATAATGACAGGTCTGCTTTTTATCTCCCCTAAGATAATAAACAAAACCCAGTGTGAGAATCTGTGTGAGAGAGACCTACTTTAAAAAAAAAAATCTGTTAGATTCTGATAGTGGTTTTTAAGTTTTGGTGGTTCTTTGCCTGCAAACAATTGCCTGTAGGTTTATTAGCATACCTGTCAACAATTTAAATGTTTAAAAGGCAAATAATCCCATTCCCAGCTCAACTTTTCCATCTTCTGTCATTCCTGCAGGATAACCCAGACCGAGTTTGAACTTTGAAAGCTAGGAGAGGTGCTTTAAACATTTGCATCCCATCCGCTCCCATTCCTTTTCCAGCGTTCCATATAGCTGGGATGCCTGGTATTAAAATGCTGCTGGTTTTACAAGTTATTGCTGCTCATATTCCACAGTGAATAATAAATCCTCAAGGAGATCTTTAATATAAACATTAATAGTTTCCCACATCTTTGTTTAGAGACTCAGCCAAGGATTTCTAAACTTGAAGAGCTTATTCTTCCCAGAAAAATGGTTCTACTTAAAAGCTCCCACGTTTTAACCTTTCTAAGAGCAGGCTTATTAGAAAACTATAAGAAAATTATAAGAGCCGAGGTGGTGCAGCAGTTAGAGGCAGTACTGCAGGCCACTTTAGCTGACTGTGATCCGCAGGTCAGCGGTTCAAATCTCACCGGCTCAAGGTTGACTCAGTCTTCCATCCTTCCGAGGTAGGTAAAATGAGGACCCAGATTGTTGGGGGCAATGTAAATATACATTGCCTACTGGTGTAAACCACACTTAGAGAGTGCTTGCATTGTGAGGCGGTATATAAATCTCACAAATAAATAAATAAATAAATAAAACTCAGCCCAAATTTACAAACTGTTGCATTGTGTGATTTTGAGATATTTCCCAGGATTTGATTCCAGTTAGATTAGGCTAGGTGGGCAGGTAGGTGGTTTGTGTGTATGTCTGTGTGCCTAGGTGTGTTTATATATATACATGCACACACAGTCTTTCCTTGTTTAGATACCCCAGTTGATTCCCGCAAAATGGTCATTAAGTAAACCATGTGACTACGAGAGAGAAATAGCAATAGCAATAGCACTTAGACTTATATACCACTTTACAGTGCTTTACAGCCCTCTCTAAGCAGTTTTCAGAGTCAGCATATTGCCTCCAACAATTAGAGTCCTCATTTTACCCACCTCGGAAGGATGGATGGCTGAGTGAACCTTGAGCCTGGTGAGATTTAAACTGCCAAATTGCAGGCAGCCGGCAGTCAGCAAAAGTAGCCTGCAGTACTGCACTCTAACCACTGCACCACTGTGGCTCACTGTGAAGATCACTGGTTGTTGCTGTGTCACTTAGAAAAAAATTATCTCTAGTAACAACGCCAGTATTACTCGCACCAAGTACAATGTGCATTGTTGTCAGATGCAGAAATTTAGGCATAAGTACGCACATTGGTTGGAAATTGATTTGTTTACTACTGTATACTACTCTGTATTACTGTTTCACTTGCAAATAGTCACTAATTGAGCAGTTGCTAAGTGAGGAAGGACTGTATTTGTACATCTATTATACCCTAATAAAAGCATTGGGCCTTACGTTTTAGTTATTTTCATCAATGTATACCCTGTTTCCCCCAAAATAAGACATCCCCTGATAATAAGCTGAATTGGGATTTTGAGTGCATGGCAATAAGGCCAAGCACTTATTTCAGGGTTCAAAAATTATAAGACAGGGTCTTATTTACAGGGAAACACGATACATACTCATATTCAGTGTGGTGCAGTGGCCTAGAGATGGAGCTCTTGCCTCACAATCAGGTGGCTGTGAGTTCGATCCTAGGTAGCGGTAGATATTTATCTCTCTTGGCACAATGAGAATATATCTGCTGAACAAAACTCTGCATTGGCGACAAGAAGGGCTTCCGGCCAGTAAACACTCAGCTCCATTCAGTTGCCCAGACTCCACTCTGCAAGGGATTATGGGGTCATTAAAATAAGATGATGATACATGCTCATATTCAATTTTGTATTCATATTCAGTCCTTCCATTTTAATGCTCTTTTATGATGAAATGTGTCAAAATAAAGAGCATTTTTTACATGTACATTTTTCAAGTGAAAATTAGTTATAAAATGCCAGACAACTGTAGTATTTTTTTTGTTAAAAAATGAAAAGGAAAGAAGTAAGTAAGTAAGTAAGTAAGTAAGTAAGTAAGTAAGTAAGTAAGTAAGTAAGTAAGTAAGTAAGTTAGTTTCTGCAATACTGGCTGATTGGGAAGAGAAGGAGAAAAGGAGAGATAAGAGAGTAAAAAAGTCAAAATGGAACAGGGGCGGGTTGCTTACTTACCAATACTGGTGCACTGCGCGTGCATCTCCATGTCTCATGCGCGTGCGTGTGCGCTATGTGCGCCCCCTCACACGATTTTGCTTCTGCGCATGCGCAGAAGTGAAATCTCCCCGAAATCTCGTGAGGGGACATGCGCGTGAGAGAGATTTTGGCGAGATTTTGCTTCCGCACATGCGTGGAAGTAAAATCTCCCCGAAATCTCATGCGCACGCGCGTCCCCTCATGAGATTTCAGCAAGATTTCACTTCCGTGCATGCGCAGAAGCAAAAAAGCCCCAAAATTCTTTTAAAAAGATCGCGACGTGCGTGACAGACCGGTGAAGACGGCACCGGAGCAGTCGCGCACAAATTAGATAATCGGCCGGTCCCTACTGGAGCTGTGCACTGGACCGCACCGGGAGGAACCCACTCCTGAAATGGAAGAATGGAAGAATGCTTGGCAGGAAAATGAAAAGAGGTGACGTATGCTTGGAAGGGTGCATTGGGCAAGAAAGAATATGACCTCTAAAAAAAGTGTTTAACCCAAGTGTCTCCAACTCTAGGCACTGGGACAATAAGATTTTGAGCCTGAAGATTAAAGACATGAATAGGTACAGTTATGACCTTTCCTTGGGTTTTTTTTTGGGGGGGGGGCTTTATTTGTACTGATTTATTTGTCTTTTTATCACTATTGTTAGCCCTTCCCTGCTCCCGAATTGTATGCTACAAGACGTTTGGCCATATAAATGAATGAATGAATGAATGAATGAATGAATGAATGAATGAATGAATGAATGAATCACAAACAGTTTTCAGATCTACTTAATTCTACAACTCTGTGCACACTCAAAGATGTTGAAGACAGAATAGAAGATCCATTTTACATGTCACATCATCATAGTCTAGCTCCTTGTGTTTAATGCCTACAGTTGTTTTGCCAGTTGCAGTTGCCCCTGGAAAATAAGATTCCAGCTACTGTCCTTTCAGTGCTGGTAATGTCTAGGTAGCCTTTTTTGTAACATGCTTTATGTGATGCTGCACTTGTTTTGAAACACAACTTGATTCAAACTTTGGCTGTTGTTCTACTGATGAATAGTGAAGGGGCAGGAGAAGAGAGTAATACACACTGTGATAATATACTGCATGTCATATTCAAGAGAAGATAGAACCTATATCAAACAAGCATTCATCCTAATAAAGTAGCCATAAAACTCCCCAATCCATTCATAAACATTACTAAGCTCCATCAGAACACAAGTGTTCTAAGAAAATAAGGCTATTTTAGAGCTTTCTTTTAAAAAGAAAAAGAAGCAGATATTCAAATGAGGAAGTTAATAATAAAATTAGATTTTGATAACTGTTCTTTGCTCCTGACTTTTAAATTATATTTATTTTTAAAGTCTCTTCATCCATACTTATGGCATGTGTTTAAAATAATGTGCTTGTAAAAGAAGGGGTGTTTTTTAAGATCAGGGAAATTATATTGAAATTAAAGACTTAAAAGCCATAATCGGAGGTAAACTGGCAGTCTCTAATGGGACATTAGTATTTAATTGTGTCATGGAGCAACAATAAATTTTCTTCCAGAGCTCATATCCATGCTGTTTTTATAATGAAGATAAAGTACTAACAATTACTTAAAATATGTAGGACACAACTTCTTCCAGGAAGATAGTGAGGGCTCATGTCCTCTTTATGGCATTTTCACTTCATTGTACAATAATCTTAGTGACCCTAGTGTGAGTAACAGCTCATTCTACAGGCATCCAGTAACTCCGACACTTATTTATTTATTTCTGTAATCAGGATCTAATCTTCTGGAACCAAATCAATAAAAATAACTGTAGTGAAAGGGGGAACTCCGCAAAGCTACACATGGATGTCTTATAGAAACTTTATGAGGATCCTGCATATTGTTTGATGTTTTCCCCAAGGAATGAAGTGTTCTAACCTTCAGCAGGAAAACTACATGTGGGTGGAACTCTTAAAATCTCTCCATACCTCAGATCCTATCAGACTCTCAACATTCAGTCCAACAGGAAAACAATAAATGGTTTATCACCACATCTTTCTTACTGTCATGGTACAAATAGAGAATACAACATATTTATTTATTTGATTTATATTTTAGTTTTCCACCAGGAGCCAAAGGCAACATAAGCCGTTCCATTTTTTCCCATAACAACCCAGTGGAATAGATGGGGTTGAAACTGACTGGCATAAGGTCACCGAATGAATTTTCATCATTGAATCTCCCCAGTATAAAATGCAATACTTTAACCCTACACTTACCTGGTTCTTTGTTGTGTAGAAAATATTCTTATTGATCCTCTTTCACCAGGATGAATTACTTGAACATTTGTAAATATTATTTTTCTCTTAGGTGTGGAAAGGATTATAAATGTCATGACATCGCTGTGTCATATCTGCTGAGTGACATATTGTTCTTGAGTTTTCAGATATATACTGTACTTAAACTCTTAAGGAGTTTCCACAACAAACAACAAACAATTTGTAAGTCAAACATGACTTACAAATTGGATGGCACACATTTATCTGGTATGGAGCAAATAAGATACATGGCTATTTCCAGAAACACAGTATAAGGAACTCATTATTTTTAATTTGGGAAAAAATAAAGACTAAACATTATGCAAAAATACCTTATTGGATATCGACAATAGAGACTTTGATACACCCAACTAGAATAGACTGGAATAATATTCCGAGATATAATGGCATTTTGTTAAAGACAGATAAGTTGAAATCCATAACAGAACTAGAAAATCAATGTATAAAAATGGATTGGTATTTGAGGATGCAACTACAAACAAGATTTGAAAAGGACTGTAAAACACAAGGAATTAATTTGGAAAAAAACGAATTAGATGAAATATTAACAGGAACAGATGAAAAACTGATAAAGAAAATATATAACTATTTGCTTTATATTGAGTTAGAATTTGAACAAGTTAAAGAAACTATGATTAAATGGATGAGATATATAGGACATACAATAGATATAGATATGTGGCAGCAACTATGGGAAAGGAATTACAAAATGACAATGGCAACAGCATTTAAGGAAAATATGTATAAGATGTTTTATAGATGGCATATGTTCCCAGAGAGATTAGCTAAAATGTTTAAGGATAAATCGATGAAGTGTTGGAAATGTAATCACATACCTGGTTCTTTTTACCATATGTGGTGGACTTGTAAGGAAACTAAAAAATATTGGACAGAAATTCGAATATGGATTGAAAAGATTTTAAAACAAAGTATTGATTTAAATCCGGAAATATTTCTATTAGGCATATTGCCAGAAAAATTTAACAAAGAAGAAATAAATTTAATTGTTCACATAGTCACTGCCGCTAGAATTGTTTATGCACAAAATTGGAAGTTGAATAGAACACCAACAGATCGAGAAGTATTAAGAAAGATAATGGACTGTGCAGAAATGAATAGACTTACGATGAAAATTAAGGACAAAGAAGACTCAGAGTTTTATAAAGTTTGGGGGAAATTTTATGAATGGGTTGAAAAAGAGGATAGATAAAATTACTTAATGTAAATTTAATAGATAAATTTAATAGAGAAGAGATAGAGAAATGAGAAATATGAGTGTAATAACTCAGATGACAAAAAGAGAAAGGAGGTAGCATTAAATAAATATTTATATATACCAAAATTTTAGAATAGAGTGAGAATAGATTAAGGTGACCAGACATCCCGCTTTTGGCGGGACAATCCCGCTTTTTAATAATTTGTCCCGCGTCCCGCGGCGATTCAAAAAAGTCCCGCTTTTTCAATTTGAATTTGGGGTGAAATCCTGCCTGGCAGAGTCGAAAGGCCAGTCTCAAATGCCCCAACCTTTGAAAACCATCCCTCCCAAGTAGGGCAGGGAAGAGGCTGCCTTCGCCGGGACTCATCACGCACCACTAACAGTTGCCATTGTCACCACGGCGCTGTGGAAAGCTGCAGCCGTTCAAAGTTTTGCTGCTTTCCTCAGGCTCCTACTCCCTCTCCAGCAGGAACGGGACATACCACCCCGCCTGCTAGAGGAGGGGGGGAGGAAAGGTGGACTTTCCCCCATGCGCACTGAGCCGCAGCGCCGAAGCTTCTCCCTTCTTGAAGGCCATTCCCTAAGGAGCTGTCCCCTGTCTGCATGATGTAGGACCTCCTGGGAAGCTGACATCTCGGAGATGTCACAGTGTCTTCTTCGTCCCCCCCCTAAATGTTATTGATACGTTCCATTCCTTCCTCCCTATTCACTTGTAGCAACCCAAAGGGGGGGGGGAGAGGGTGGAATCATTGCTTTTCTTTTCTCTCGCTTTTTTGCTTCAGCCACATTTTTTTCCTTTCTCCATAGAGTATTTCTGTGCATTCTTTGTTTCTAACCAGTAGATGTCGGACGAACAGATAAGCCTGCGCCAGTAGGAACCCACCCCTGGCTGCGATGAAGGGGGGGTGTTTGGGGGGGGTGCACAAAGCTGCAGGATAAGAGACGAACCCCTCCTGTCTTGCTCCCCTAGAACCCCCCCCCCATCAATGGTGTCCCGCTTTACAAAAAAAAATCTGGTCACCTTAGAATAGATATTAATATTTAGCATTTAAGCATACAGATATTAGAATCTGAAAGTGAGTAAAATTGTTTAGTCTGTCTTTAATTGAATTAGCTACTGATGTTATACCTTTGTTTCTATAAGACAGGCAGCAAAATTAGAAATTTGAGATGATTTAGGATATTCTATTATTTTTTATTCAAAAGATAGTATAAATACATGTTCACTTACTGTTGGTATATATGTTTTTTATGTATTGTGTTTTATGGTGGAGAAAAATAAACACTTTTTCAAAAAACAAACAAACAAGATTTTTAGCTCAATTATAAAGATATTTCATGGTGCCAGTTTCAATTCCTGAGAAAGAAAGAAAAAACCCTTGGTACATAGCCACTGCCTGCATTTGCCAGTTTTCCTAATTTACTGTTTTCCATATAACTTGGAACTACAGTTCCCAGATAACATGGAGGACAACGTATATTAGATCTGGAGACTACAAGATGGAGGAGGGACACTGTAGACCAGGACTGTCAAACTCGCGTCCAGCAGGCCAGATGCGTCATGAGCTGGCCATGCCCATGCCTGGTTTAGTGAAGGGGGGAAAAGTTGCGATATGTCACGTGATGCCGCCGAGATGATGCGAGTTTGACACCCCTGCTGTAGACTGAAGGATCAATGGGCTTACATGTTATATTCTTACACTCCTAATACTTTAGAAATGGCAGGTTTTAGTGAGATTGTTATGGGACTATCAGTGCCTCATGACCCTCAGTTGCTAAGAATACAGACTTAAAAACTGCACCTCTGCACTCCACCCCCATCCCATTTGAACAAAAAGAGGAAAAAAGTGTGCTTTTAAAAATAATAGCTATGTGCATATAATTATTTTGTGAATAATGTTATGAATATTCAATTGTATGTTCCTGTCCTTAAAACATTTAAGTAGCCATCCCGTATAAAAATGGGTCCTGTCCGTTCAGTAACATTATTATGTTGGTGGACATGTCTTCAGGGTCCCTCCAAAGCACATATTTAAAGATGAAATATATGGACTGCCCCTGGTTTAGAGTTTTAAAGGTTAAAAGCAATGTTTTGAATTTTACTAGAAGGACACTAGAATTGTACTAGAAGACCCCACTAAACAAAGTCCATGACATTAAAAACACTGTTGTTTTGGTGAGCACATTTATTCTTCAAATACCCTGTTCTGGAACCTACTTTCAGGTAAGAGCGGCCCACAAATGTACAGGATAGTATGAATGATATTGATAGTTATTTACAGTAAGAGTTCTAACAACTCTGAGATTCTTCCTCTTTTTGAACTGCATCCAGCTTAGAGAATAAACTATCATTTTAGTTTGAGATGATAAATCTTAGGCAGATAACTTCTTCTTCTTCTTCTTCTTCTTCTTCTTCTTCTTCTTCTTCTTCTTCTTCTTCTTCTTCTTCTTCTCCTCCTCCTCCTCCTCCTCCTCCTCCTCCTCCTCCTCCTCCTCCTACTCCTCCTCCTCCTCCTCCTCCTCCCTCTGTTTCTCCTCCTCCTCATCCCCCTTCCACCTCCCCTCTATCCCCTCCTCCCTCTTCTTTTGTTAGCTTTGATAAATATATACAGTACATACATGCAACAATTGTGGGTTTCTATTGCACACTAAAGCCTTTCCTCTGTGAAAAAAGTTTCTTTAGAGTACCTTTTTGAGAAGGTTCAAGGAGAAGTGTTAGAATTTCTCAGTCACCCATTAGGTAGAATGTGGAGCCTCTTGCTGCTTCCCCTGCATTGAAGAATCTCTTCTGCTCATGGAAATATGACATTACAAGAAGTTGAGTTCCTTAGAGAAATGGTGGGTTCTCTATGAAATAACAAATATTTTCAAACATAGAGACAAATCATGATTTGATGCTCCTTAATTCAGAAGCCAAGCCAGATCCACACAGGAGGACCTTAGCATTGGTTAGATGGAATTTCCTTTGTAGCATAAGACAATACAAGCATCACAAGACAACTGCAAAAAGCTCTGTAATTTTATTCAGCTCAATCCAGTTTTCGTCATTAAACTGTTATTTAAATCCCTTTCTTGACTACTGTCTTTCTTCACACATTTTTGTGTACCTTTTAAAAAAACTGATTTTACATTTTAATAATGTATATGGTAACTTTTATATTTTTTCAATTGGAAATCTCCTTTTCTTTCCTTTTTAATCTAAAAAAAGAGACTTTGTCCTGGGTTGTCTACAGAGTATAGAATTCGGTGCCACCAAACCAAGAGCAGAGGTGAAGAGCCGAGGTGGCGCAGCGGTTAGAGGGCAGTGCTGTAGGCCACTTTAGCTGACTGTGATCCTCAGGTCAGCGGTTCAAATCTCACCGGCTCAAGGTTGACTCAGTCTTCCATCCTTCCGAGGTAGGTAAAATGAGGACCCAGATTGTTGGGGGCAATATAAATATACATTGCTTACTGGTATAAACCGCTTAGTTAGAGAGTGCTTGCACTGTGAGGCAGTATATAAATCTCACTAATAAATAAATAAATAAATAAATAAATAAATAAATAAATAAATAAATAAATAAATAAATAAATAAATAAATAAATAAATAAATAAATAAATAAATAAACAAACCAGTGGTAGGTTGCTGCTGGTTTGGACCGGTTCGCCCATACTGGTGGCGGGAATTTGCCCCCACTCGCCGAACCGACAGCAATGGCTGGTGATGCGAACCAGTAGGGAAGGTAAGTAGAACCCACCCCTGCATCAAAAATTTTCACTTGTGATTCCTATATAAACAATCAGAGCATTGATTGCTCCATTTTGTCATCTTGAGCTTTTTAAACCATACTTTGGACATATGTTGCTTGGGAGGGTCATATGGAGGCCGAGTTGATGCCGAAAGAGGGTTTCCACACCTTCTGCCATTGTTAAGAAACCTGGTAGAAAATTGCATTTCCCTTCACTGATAGTAATATAAACATGTTCTCTCATGGCTAGAACAAGGCAGACAGAGTAAAAATTGCATTTACAGCTCCTCTTGGATGGAAATGTTTACATTTTGTTCTGAAAAATATACTGGGCACTTTAATAGTGTAGCTCAAAAGTTCAGCTTGTTCAATGTGAAGAGAGCTGTGTGGGTTGGAGGCCCCAAGGTTAGTATGGAGTGTCCTCCCTGAGAATGCTTGCTAAAATATTTCTTACAATTGGGTGCATCCCAAGGGAAATAAATTGTATCCAATATGAACTTCTGGTCCTCTCTGATAAAGAATGATCTGGCAAAGATGTGGTAAGAGTTCAAATTCTATCAGGATATTCTATCAGAGGAAAACCCGAGACAATGCTCTGGCACATAACTCTTTAGAGCTCTAAAAGCCAAATTAAAGACAGGGTAAAAGAGTGGAAAGATTGTGTGCATTTTCCTGGAAACCAGGGGAGAAGCAATATTTCCTCTTCTGCCCAGATCTGTGATCAAGATGGAAGACATATTTTTTTTTACATCTCTTAAGCAGAAGGCTCCACAATCAGCTCAGGCATTGAAGGGGTTCTCAACCAAGGGCCACATGGCCCCCTAGAGCCTTAGGAGAGTTCACAGGCGCCATAGGTTTAAAAAAATGCAATGGGAGGCATGGGTGACCAGACGTCCCGATTTTGGCGGGACAGACCCGCTTTTTAATGCTTTGTCCCGCGTCCCACCCGTTCTCTAAAAAGTCCCGATTTTTTAAAAGAATGCACGACTAGGGCATTCTTTCCAAAAATCGGCCTGCAGGCACTCGAGGATGGCCAGGTTGGGCCCAGCCGCAGGGGCAGCAGCAGCAGCAGCAGGCCCTCTCAAAATCGGGACGTCTGGTCACCTTAAAACACCCACCCATGCCTTTCTCTCTGCAAGGCGGGCGCGGAGAGATGACGTCGCTGCTGTCGGCGCCCCACGCTGATTGGCTGTTGAAGGGTGAGCGGCGGCGGCGACAGCAGCAAGCCGGGAGCGCTCGCCCGGAATTGGAGTCAGCGAGCAGCTGGGCATCGGGGCTCTTCCCCCGCCTTCTCCATCCTCCAGGGTCGCCACTGCGGGGGTTCCGTCTCTCCGGTGGTGCCTGCGTTGGAAGGGAAGGGGGGAAAGGCAGCCTGCAGGGCTTGGCACGGCTGGGAGTTGCGAGGCGGCGTAGCAACCGGGCTGTTCCTCCGGGTGTGCTAAAGTGCTCGAGTTTTTTCTCTCACACACACACATGCACAACCTTCCAACGACCGGGTCGGACTGGATCTCCCAGCACGACTTCCCGGTCGTTGGAAGGTCGTCCCCCAGCACGTAGTGACCGATCTTCACCCGGACCATGAGACTCCGCATCTAACCAGCCAGCCCAAGCCACTGCCGGCTCCCAAAGGGGAGGCGGGAGGCGAGGAAAGGCCTCCCGCCTCCCCCCCCCATGCCGACATTTGCGTTGTTTTGCCCTCTGCGCATGCGCAGCGTTCTGCGCATGCGCAGAGGGCAAAATTCAAATGGCGCTGAGGCGGGCCCTCCCCCCGTCCCGCTTAAAAAAAAAGTCTGGTCACTTTAGGCATGGTACATGCCAAGGGAGAAAACAGAATATCAAAGTGAATCAAACTGCAAATACTTTCTTTCTGACACCAGAACAGTTAGTGCTTCATGTCCCTATCCAGAATGGACCTGGACAGGGGCCCACAAGAAAAAAAATGCAGATGGGGATCATGGGCAAAAACAACAAAACTAAGAAACATCGATCTAGTTAATATTTACTTATCCCTGCAGGATTTGAGTTAACCAGGGCTAACATATCGTGTGCATGTATGAACCGACTCCCTGTTTTAGTTAGATTTGATGACTTCTTCTGCATAGATTTATCATGCATTTTATTGGGGTTAAGAAGCCCACTCAATTTCTGCATGGTGACATTTCCTTAGGATATATTGCTATCTGGGGAGGTCTGATTTGCCGTGCTTTGCATAACTTTGGGGTCTCAAGCGCATAAGATCCTTATCTGTTGCTGAATCTAGTCCAGTGGTATGCGAAGTACGCTGTAGCAGGGCTTCCCAAACTTTGCGATGCCGTGACCTCCTAAAATAATACAGTCATAAAACTGACAGACTGCATTTTGATGTGGATCCTGAGCATGCTGGCCTTCTGTATTGACACATTTGTCCTGCTGCAAGAAATGAAGAGGTACAGGACTTTGATGGTCTAGAGTGGGCGTCCAGGCTTATTGCCAAGATCCAAAGTGATGCTCCCAGAAGAGGCACCCTTGGAAGAAATAGAAGGTGAGCCTAGATAAAAGTTGATCCAGGGCAGGAGTGACAAACTCACCTCATCATGGCGGTGTCATGTGACCTATCGGGACTTTTTCCCCCTTCACTAAACTGGGTGTGGCCAGTGTGTGATGCATCCGGCCCACCGGCCAGTAGTTTGACAGCCCTGATCTAGGGCATTGCAAGAACCTTGATGGCCATGCAAGGACAATCAGAAAAGAATCCTGCTACCTAGACCTTGGAGTCCAGTCCATTAATAGAATAGAATAGAATAGAATAGAATAGAATAGAATAGAATAGAATAGAATAGAATAGAATAGAATAGAGCAGAGCAGAGCAGAGCAGAGCAGAGCAGAGCAGAGCAGAGCAGAGCAGAACAGAACAGAACTGAACTGAACAGAGCAGAATAGAATAGAATAGAATAGAATAGAATAGAATAGAATAGAATAGAATAGAATAGAATAGAATAGAATTCTTTATTGGCCAAGTGTGATTGGACACACAAGGAATTTGTCTTTGGTGCATATGCTCTCAGTGTACATAAAAAAGAAAAGATACATTTGTTAAGAATCATGAGGTACAACACTTAATGATTGTCATAGTGTTCAAATAAGCAATCAGGAAACAATCAATATTAATATAAATTGTAAGGATACGAGCAACAAGTTATAAGTGGGAGGAGATGGGTGATAGGAACAATGAAATGACTAATAGTAATAGTAATGCAGCCTTAGTGAATAGTTTGACAGTGGTGAGGGAATTATTTGTTTAGCAGAGTGATGGCATTCGGGGAAAAACTGTTCTTGTGTCTAGTTGTCTTGGTGTGCAGTGCTGTATAGCGTCGTTTTGAGGGTAGGAGTTAAAGCAGTTTGTGTCCAGGATGTGAGGTGTCTGTAAATATTTTCACAGCCCTCTTTTTGACTCGGGCAGTGTACAGGTCCTCAATGGAAGGCAGGTTGGCAGTAATCATTTTTCCTACAGTTCTGATTATCCTCTGAAGTCTGTGTCTGTCTTGTTGGGTTGCAGGACCGAACCAGACAGTTATAGAGATGCAGATGACAGACTCAATAATTCCTCTGAGGAATTGTATCAGCAGCTCCTTGGGCAGTTTGAGCTTCCTGAGTTGGCGCAGAAAGAACATTCTTTGTTATGCTTTTTTGATTACGTTTTTGATGTTAGGTGACCATTTTAGGTCTTGTGATATGATAGAACCTAGAAATTTGAAGGTCTCTACTGTTGATACTGTGTTGTCTAGTATTGTAAGAGGTGGTAGAATGGGAGGGTTTCCCCTAAAGTCTACCACAATTTCTACGGTTTTGAGTGTATTCAGTTCCAGGTTGTTCCGGTCACACCACGAGGCTAGTTGTTCAACCTCCCGTCTGTATGCAGTTTCATCATTGTCTCGAATGAGACCAATCACTGTTGTATGTGATAGAACACAGCTCCCTTCAGACTTGCTCAGCTAGACAAGCCCTGTGCTGCGGATTGCCAAAGTGATATGGTTCTTGAGTAGATGGTTCCTTAAGCAAATGGGCCTGGATAAGATGTGGGTGGGTATGGATAACAGAAACAAAGGACGGGCCGGTAAATATGCACACATGTGGAGGGAATGTGGTGAAAAATAAATGATATTAGAAACTTGCTTTAATTCCATAGAAATAACTACACTGGTTTCCAGAAGCCTTATGTGTTATACTTGATAGAATCCAGGGAATATTAAATAAACAAACCTCATATTTCCTCCAGCTTTGGAACTGGTTTTAATGATAGAGTTAGATATTTGCAAATAAATAAATGAATAACTTTCATCTGTCTTAGGAAACAGACTACTTGTTGATAACCTCCAGCCATTTTTAGGCTCAGTATATGTTTGACTACAATAACATTGAACTGGTTTCCCCATCGTTGAATTCCCAAAAAATGCATGTTACATTTCTGCATAACATTCATTGAAGCTTGACCTATTCCCTGCTGCTTTATTGACCACTGACAATTGCAGCAAAAACTTGTGCTTATTGGTGATACTTAGAGATTGGGCTTTTACTGATAATATTTAAATATTCTATAAAGTGGAATTCAAAATAATGTCATTGCACAAATATAATGAGGAGACCCTATACCTTTCCCTCTCCCCTTGCCCCCCCTACAATAGAGTAGAGCTGAAGTCAGGCACTAGGTTCTCATATAATAGAGGACAATAGTCAGATATTACTCTGGAAGCTACAAGAAAGTAAAATATTTTGTTGGTTAAGAAGAAAAGAAGCTGCACTTCATCGTCTCAATATAAGGTTTTGCAAGTTTTGAGTCAATTATAAGGATCCTGGCAGATGGAATGATTTGAGTCAATTCTCAAATCATTCCATGTGCCAGGATCCTTATAAGGCCTTCTTGATATGAAAGAAACAATTAAAAATTGTTAAGTTAAGTTCCTACTGTCAGTCTTTATTGTCTCTCTTCCAATCTGAATCTTTTTGTTGAGGAGACACACTAGACTTCGCTACCTGCGAACTCCACTGCCATCATCTTTGCCGCATTCTTGCAGAACTAAACAAGGATGGGGTTTGGTCCAGGGGTGAAATGCGCTCGGTTCGGGCGTGCCTGCTGGTGGTCGGAGATCCGGTAGCGACGGCAACGCAAGGCTTCGCCCACCCGTCCGGATGCCGCCCTTTGGGTTCTTTTACCCTCTGCACATGCACAGAATGCTTTGCGCATGCGCAGAGGGTAAAAGAGGGTAAAAGAACCTAAATGGTAGCGTCCAGGCGGGTGGGCGAAGCCTTGCGCTGCCGTCGCTACTGGCTCTCTGACTACTGGCAGGCACGCCCAAATCGGGAGCATTTCACCCCTGGTTTGGTCCTTCATGGTCCTTCACTATTTGATCCCTCTGTCAATCTGGCTTTTTTAAGAAGAGGGTCATGTTTAGAAATAACCCAGGGACAACTAGTAGGCATGGAGCACCTCCACACCTGCTACCTGTTAGTCATTCGAAGAACCTACCTAAACTGTCTTATCCTGAACCATTCTTTATTACACAAAATAATTAAAGGCTTTGATGGCTTTTCAATTTAATGTTTAATGTTAATGGATTTTTTCCATCAGCAGACGGTGCTCATTGAAGGCAGACGTTAAGCCTAGGGGATTGACCAACAAGGTTTCTTAATGTGTCTCACATGAAGCTTCTAAGGACAGCACCTGAGAATAGACTAGGGGTGTCAAATTCAAGGCCCGCAGGCCAATCCGGCCCACAGGGTGCTTAGATCTGGCCCATGAGGCTGACCTGGAAACAGCGAAGGACCAGCCTGTGGTGCCTCTGCCAGCGAAAATGGAGCTTGGGCACACGACCCTCCCAAGCTCTGCTTTCCCTGGCAGAGGGTTGCAGGAGGCTGTCATAGCTGACAACGGAGTTCAGGAGCCTGTTTTCGCTGGCAGAGTGCTTGGGCCGCCACAGGCGCCCCTGCCATGAGTGATGTTCAGCTGGCCACGTCCACCCTGGCCACGCCCATCGCGGCTCCTCGAGGTCAAACACAACCCTGATGTAGCCCTAGTGAAATCAAGTTTGACACCCCTGGAATAGACATTGGTGTTGAAGACAGCACAACTTAACACTGCTGTACTTTTCAGCTAGCTCATGGATTAGAGCAGTGTGTTAACCAAGGTCAGGAAAGCTTCGGGAGTTGACACAGTGTTTTTCAAACTTGGTGACTTTTAAGAAGTGTGGACTTCAACTCCCAGAATTCTGCAACCATCAACATGACTAAAGGATAGCAGTTCCAGTGCCTGGAGACTTGCAGATCAATACGCTTTATCTTTATCTTTGGTTAAGGCTAAAACACTTTGGCAGCAAAATGGATTTTAAGGCTAATGCAAAGCTTTTTGCATAGTAGACAGAGCAAAATCTTCATATATTTACTGAAGAATGAAATGTAGCATATCTGTTGGCTGCATGCTTGCCAAAGAATGTTCTAAAGGCAGATGCTCTGGTGTTCCTCTGTTCAGAATGATAGTCCTCAAGAGTTGGAATTGGAGGGATTTTTCTGCATTCCTGCAAGGGTTATAGCTGGAGGGAATTATGCCATAAGCCTGGACTTCCTCAGAGACCGATCCACAACTCTATCCCATGGATTTTCAAAGCTATCCATTTGCAATTGTTTAAAGAACAACTTTGGTATACATGAATTAATTGCATTAATATAATTGCTGTACATTCTTGGCTGTACAGTTTCATTAATTTTATCCGTCAGTTTGTTAAAAAATATAGGAGGATGAACCTGTCATCCAATACCTATCATAGAAAATAAAATCAGATTAGCTTTCATATAATGTAACATCTATTCGTTATTTTATTAACTATTCAAAGTCCATTTAAGGTCTGAATAATTAGTAAGATTTGAATCAGGATTTCTTACTACTTACAAGTAGCTTTTTAATTTATTTTTATGACAACAAACACTAGAAGTGATGTGCAATCAACACTTTGATATGACCTGGCAGTGCGATAATGTTGGTCACATAGACTTACTCCCTACTTGGTTGCCCGTGGGAGTAATGAGAAGTTTCTATTGGGAGAAATACTTTTGACTGTGTTACGTCTCATTCTTCAAACCTTGGTTTATGATTACATGATCAGTACACCAAAAAGAAAAACTTTGAAATGAGGAGGTGAGCTGTGATTCATCACCATTTCTCATCTGTCACACCATCAAGGTGGAACTGAGCAGACAGCTAAACTGTGTGAGTGCTGATAAAGCCCAGGAAAGTCTGGATCGTGCTGATTAGCTAATCTGACCCCCTCCCCACGGAAAGTACCCAGAAGATTGAATGGCACACTGATAGGGTTTGCTTACCCAGGGGATCTGAACAGCCTTCCCCATTCATTCAGTGGCAGGAAATGCTCCACACATATCGTTCTGCAAATTGTTCTGAGCATTCTCTGACAGTGAAGTGAAAGTCTTCTGTGGATGCATTTATAAACAGCTGCACAGATATGTGAAGCACCAGCTTTGTACCATCTCAAGCAATCCCCTTTCAAAGGATCAACTGGTTCCCAAATGGCCTGAAAATGCAGTAGGGGGTGGCTGCAGAGGTTAAACAGCGAGAAGCTCAGCAGCTGCAAACTGTCATATAACATCTCACTTAAAAGGTCCTGCATGCTACTTGGTTGAAACTGTCACCCCTCCAGCAATAAAAAAAAACAATGCAGAGAAAGCAGATGTGTTTTCTATTTAGAATTAAACAGTTTATCTCAACCACTGTCATTGTTGCTGGGGGGAAATAAATAAATAGCCCTGGTAATGTAAACTTCAAAGGGATGGTCTTGCCAAAATGGCGGATTTTGAGTCTGGTATCCACTGAGAACCTTCATTTTGGCCATACAGATTCTTTTCCCCCCCTCCCTCTTTCTAGAAAAAGAAGGGGGATATTGGCAGCTTGCGCTGGAGTGGAGTGGTCAGAAAGAATTTTTGGCTACTCTTAACATCCCATAACTCATGTCATTTGTATGTAATGGTCCAGAAAATTTAAGTAAACATCATAAATGTCTTCTGTTATTAAACTTTCCATTCAAGCATTTTGTTGAACTCTTAATGGATAGTAAAGGGGGACATAATGAAGCCTATAGTGATTTGCCTACACAGTCTTTCTGACTCACAGACCTTGAAATGGATAGCTGAACCAAAACCACGCCCCAGGTTTTCAGCTGCCCAAGTAAAAGAAGAAGCTACAAGAGAAGATACTAATATAACAAGGCTTTTCCAGGTTGGAAATTAATGTCCTTGACTAGCTTAGGTCATGCTGAGGCTCCCTACAACTCCCATCATAACTAGTCAATACTGGTAGGGGATACGGGAAATTGTTGCACAACATAACTGGAAGTTGTCAAATTGAGAAAGGTTGCACTAAACGCTCTTTCCAGGCTCTAATTATTACAATGACTACAATGCTGTGTTTCCTGGGAAACAATCACTGAATTGTTCTTTATCTTCAAAACAGAAAGAACGAATCTTTAAGACAGATAAGTAAAATGTACAGTATGTTGGCAAAAATGAGCAAATACCTCAGAGCAAGGCATAATCACTTTGATCTGGCCACATTTTTAAATGAACATTCAAATAAAAAAGTTCCAATTATTCTAATGTAAACAGTTATATTTTTGGTGAAAACTCTCCCACCAAATTTAATATTTCTTCTAAGAAACATTAGATTATATTTACAAGCAGAGGTTGGTTCTAACTTACCTTGTTGCCGGTTCGCTTCCTCCCGTGCTGCATGGCTGCGCCACGAGGCCGCGCATATGCGCAGTGCCGAAAAATAAAAAATAAAATAAAAAAGAGCTGAAAACAAGATGGTGACGCATGCGCAGTGCCAGAAACTCGGCTTCTGCGCATGCACAGAAGAAAATACCTGGAAAAAATTAAAAAAAAAAAGAATTAAAAATTTTTTTAAAAAAAGATGGCAGCGTCCATGGACCGGCACCGACAGAATCGGTTCCGTGATGTCACTGTGACATCACCAGTGGTTTGCTACTGGTTCTATAGAACCGGTGCAAACTGGGAGGAACCCACCTCTGCTTACAAGAGATGAAGACAAAAGAACCCTAACTTTAAAGCTACACCCAGTGCAGTGATCTTTTCAGGTCCCCCTTCTTAACTGTAAAAGGTTCTTCCAAGCATGGCATGTCCAATGATATCATCAAACAAGTCAAAAGGTATTGGTGTCAGAGGTCATTTGTAGCCCTTGAAAGCTAAGATGATAATATTGATGATGATGGTGGCTTCGTATCTTGACTATTGACTCTTAGAGACTGCCTGGACAAATAACTCCATTTCTTTACCAGATTTTTGGAAGTGGTTTTTCCTTGCCTTCTTCCTTGAGCTGAGAGAAGTGAGTGATCTAAAATTACTCCACTAGCTTGGTGCCTAAGGCAGGGCTTGAATCACACCCTAACCCTAATCACTATTACCAAACTGGGTCACATGGATATTTGAAAGCAGAGATGATAGAATGAAATACAGTTCCCCAAAGAGTGGGTGTTGTAGCTTGGGACAGATGGATTTTAATCAGAAATTAAATAAAGAGAATGTTTTGTCTTTGGACTAGAGTTTAAGCTAAACAGTTACTGGATTTCTGTTACACATAATAATCATACTGTGATAAACAGCAATTGACCAGAATGGTCAAACAACTATTCTGATCAATTGCTGTTTCAAATCTCAAATCAACTTCAAATCTCAACCAACAAATGCTCTGTCTTACGCATTGGCAAAAAGAATCAGAACACAAAATACAAGCTTGGAGGACACAACCTTGTAGACGACCCTCACTCTGTTAAGGACCTTGGAGTACTCATATCTAATGACCTAAGTGCCAAATCCCACTGTAACAACATTGCCAAAAAGGCACTAAGAGTTGTTAATCTAATCTTGCGTAGCTTCTTCTCTGGCAATATTACACTGCTAACCAGAGCATTCAAAACATTTGCTAGACCAATTCTCGAATACAGCTCACCTGTCTGGAACCCTCACTGCATATCGGACATTAATACAATTGAGAGAGTCCAGAAATATTTCATGAGAAGAGTCCTCCACTCCTCTGCTCGCAACAGAATACCTTATTCCACCAGACTTGAAATTTTGGGCTTAGACAACTTAGAACTATGTCGCTTTCAATCTGATCTAAATGTAGTTCATAAAATTATCTGCCACAATGTCCTAGACCTTAGACTGTCTACTCTCTAAACCTTAGACTGTCTACTGTCGACCTCACCCCATTCCTAAGAGGTCTGTAAGGGGCGTGCATAAGCGCACCATTGTGCCTACTGTCCCTGTCTTACTGCCCTATTGTCCTCATTTATCTGTAGTTACTTTGTTTATGTTTATGTTTATACCTATACCTGCTATCTTGTACATGTCTGACAAATAAAATAAATAAAAATAAATAAAATATCACTTTATTTTATAATAAGCATATGCGTGTTCATATGTGTGAATAGTTTTATTGCTGCTGTTGTGGTGTTAAACAATTCAGAATCAGAATCCTGATTAAATCCACTGCAGGATCAATGCTTCTTATTTTATTTATTTATTAAATTTATTGGCCACCCACTGTATCACAGGGTAACTCTGGGCGGTTTACAATATTAAAAAGATAAAACTATATAAATAAAATACTACAAAAAAAAATAAGTACACTAAATACAAAAGCTAAAAGATAGGGAAGGAGTACGATGAGCGGGGGGGGGGGAGGTGGGATCTGATATGAATGTATCAATTACCCCCTACATAAAGCCCCTCCTTTAGAGCCCCAGACCAACTGGCAAAGCCAGGTCTTTAAACTCTTGCAGAAGGTCAGGAGGGTGGGAGCCGATCTGACTCTGGGACGCAAGATGTTCCAAAGGGCAGGCGCAATAGTAGAGAAGGCCCTTCTCCTGGAGCTCACCCATTAGAATACCCTGGCTGATGGGGTCCACAGCATGCCTCCTCTGCTGGCATGAGTGGACTGGGCCAATCCCAGTGGGATGGTTCTTCATTGAAGATTATGAACCATAGTTGGTTTTCAGTTTAGGCTGAGATACAGTGACTGGAAGTCAGTTGGCTTCCAGGCCTAAGGAAGCACAAAAACCTGGGCCTCTCCATTCCTAGTCCACCTCTTTAACCACCATATTATTTAGTTATATGAATAAATAAAACCATGGTGATTTCATTTGTGATTATGATTACAAGAATCAGTTGAAGAAACCTGGTCTATGCTTTTCAGCTACTCTACACTGTAGATATGAACAATCGATTCATTTTTTAGAAGGTGTATGATATTATCTTTTCTGTGTGTAAGTCATGGGTCCACCATTAATCAAAATTAAGAATTATAATACCTTCATCTTTTAGAGCAGGGGTGTCAAACTCAAGGCCCGGGGGCCAGAACTGCTTAGATCTGGCTTGTGGGGCTGCCCTGGAAACAATGAAGGACCGGCCTGCAGTGCCCCTGCCAGCAAAAACCAAGCTTGGGAGGGCCATGCACAGCCCACCCAGGCTCCATTTTCAGCCAGGATGGCCTCCTGCAGCCCTCTGCCAGCGAAAACAGATTCTTTTTATCTCATTATCACTGGCAGAGGGCTGCAGGAAGCTGTCCCAGCCGAAAACAAGGCCATATGTGGCCCCCTGAGCTCCATTTTCACTGGTAGAGGGCCACGTCCCCCCATCCTGCCCCCCACCTGGCCCCCCGAGGTCACACAACCCTGATGCGGCCCTCAATGAAATCAAGTTTGACACCCCTGATTTAGAGTATCCATCTAAGACACGTGAATTGGCCATATATTGGTATTGTCCTTCCATCTTGCCCTGGATTTACAGAAAAGTAATTTTTCAAAAATGTACTAAGTCTGAGCTAAGCCTGTGCTATTGCTTTAAAAGGAATGTAAAATTACGCAGATGGTCAATAATGGAAGACCAGGTGGACTGCATCTGGCAATGTTTATCATTTTTAATATTTTGAAAGCAGATGTTGGTGCTGAGATACTATGGGTTGCATTCATAGGAAGCATTGTTGGACAGAGTGACTAACTAATCTGTTGTAAGAAACTACAATGTTTTGATCTAGTTAAGATTAGCTATTAATATACAACAGGCTAAGCATTGCTGCAGGGTTTTTTTTAAAACAACAACACACAGAACAGATGCTTGATAAAAATAAAACTATCAGCCAAAAGCATTCCTGATCTTTATATAAAAATGTAAACTTAAAATATTTTATTTGTCTTTTAATGAACTGCTATGAAACAGCTTTAGTAGTCAAAATATTTCACAAGCTTATGCATATGCAAGTTGTCATTGGTTAACATAATCCACCTTTCAACTGTTGCTCTGAGAAAATAGACACTATGAACTCTCACACGCCAGGATGGCAAATGAAATACACCAGGATGTTCTGAAGATTTTCAGATCTAACATGTCAGATTTGCTGTCTACCCTCATCTGGAATGGCCATTCTTGATTGTATTGCTTATCTGGCAGTCAAGGCTTGACATTGATACCTACTGTGGAACCTGGAGGCATTGTGTATATATCCTGTTTAAAGAAGTGATACTGAGGTGTCAAAGGTTGTAAGTCCAAATACTACTTGTATCCCAGTGACAATAAATGATTTTTGTGTGAAGCTGCCTGATTTGGAGTTTGTTGGGTGGAGTAGATGCAGGGATGGAGTGCAACCAGAAGAGACAAGACAATTTCTCCATTTACCATGCTTAAAAGCCTTCACAGGTGAAGGTTTTTAAGAGTACAAAGAAGAAAGCTACTTCACATGCTACATAAATGCTATTCTTGTTCACTTCCGCCTCATTTAACATGGAAGGACATCTGTCTAGTTAGAACTTATGATAAAGCCATGAGTTGGGCTTCTACAAGATAAAAACTTCAGTTTCTTAACACAGATATCTTTCATCATGAAATGACTGCATCAATAAATGTGACACAATACATAAAATGAGCAATCTGTGTTGAATTCATTTTAATTAATAAATGTACTGTAACCCAGTGTTCCCCAACCTTTCCGGATTGGTGACCCGGTCCGTGGAGGGAGGGGGAAAGAGGGGATGGTTTTATGTGAGGAGCAACACAAATGAGTGCACGCACTGCTTCATTTGTGTGAGCAGCAGGTGCGTGCACCTGCCGCTTGCATGAATGGGACTGTGGGCACTGGCGCCTGCCACTCATGCAAGTTGGCCCAGTTGCGAATAGGCCACGGCCTGGTTGTGGGTCATGGCCCACAGGTTGGGAATCCCTGCTGTAACCTGTATTATTTTTCATTATTCTATGTATCATTAACATCTGTAAACTCCCTGGAGTTCACCAGGATTCAGATGGTGGTTAAATTGATTGATTAATTGATTGATTGATTGATTCATTCATTCATTCATCCCATCTAGTACAAATATCAGACATTGAGTCCAAATGCAGATTGGATCCTCAGTAGTGTGAAGGAAAAAAATTAAAGAAAACATACCCTACAAAATCTGATGTAAATAAAATAGAATTCATGCAAATTAATAACTGCCTGACTTACAACTTGATTTAATTTGGCGATCACAGAGATTGGATAAAATCTGTTCTTTCTCTTCACAAGATAATAAAATTGCATTATAAGCAAGTATTTGAATATATCCATAGCCTGATAATTATGACTCACATTCCTCTGTTCTGAATTGGGTCTTCTTGTGTCTGTCTGCTTACTTTCTTCTTCTTCTTCTTTCTTTTTTCTTTTTTTGGTGAGTCAGCATTGGACAAACCTAGTTTGAGATATAAATTATAATATGTCACAAGCTACGTGCATCTTTTTTCTGTCGTTTTAAATCAGAATTCTGCACCGAGGTCAACTAAAGGAAGTCTTGCGTAGAAGAATGCCTGCCCTCCTAGTCATACACAGTGTGTAAGGTTTAGTCAATATTCCCATACACCCAGTTTCATAGTGTCAAGCGTCTGGTGTGCCCACACCACTTTGAAGCCAAATAATTTGAAGATAAGGAATTCTGGCTTTTTAAAAAAAAATTACAAATATCACCATGGAGAAATATCAATTGTGGAAAAGCATATTTCAGCACTTATTCTTCTCAGTTTTGCATCCTAAAATGGTGTTTACAATCAAAATAACTTTGAAAGCCTGGGATGGACTAGCCTGGAATTAACAGAAAAACAGAATTGGAAGGAACCTTGGAGATCTTCTAGCCTAACCCCCTTGTCAAGCAGGAGACCCTATACCAATTTCAAATGATTACCCAGATACCATGAAAAAAAGCACTTTTCCCAGCACCTTTCCAAATTAAATGTAGTTTAATGTGGTTTTCTTAACATTCCCAGCTGTACATCACCACCCCGTCTGACTTCAGTGAGGCAGTTGATGTAATGTGCCGGTGCCTGGACGACGTTAGGATCTGGATGGGGAGGAACAGACTCAGACTTAATCCCGACAAGACTGAGTGGCTGTGGATATTGCCTCCTAAGGATCATGACAACTGCCCCTCCTTGTTCCTTGAGGGAGCGAAACTGACTCCCTCGGACCGGGTCCGCAACTTGGGGGTCCTCCTAGATCCACAGCTAAAATTGGACCATCATCTTTCTGCTGTGGCTAGGGGGGCCTTTGCACAGGTTCGCCTGGTGCACCAGTTGCGGCCATATTTGGAGAAGGAGGCTCTACTCACGGTCACTCATGCCCTTGTCACCTCTCGTTTGGACTACTGCAATGCGCTCTACATGGGGCTACCCTTGAAGAGTATCCGGAGACTTCAGCTGGTGCAAAATGCGGCTGCGCGTGCTGTGGTGGGTGTGCCAAGGTACACCCACGTGACATCGATACTCCGCCAGCTGCATTGGTTGCCCATCGGTCTCCGGGTCCAATTCAAGGTGTTGATCACCATCTTTAAAGCCCTTCATGGCTTAGGACCAGGTTATCTACGGGACCGCATTCTGCCTCATACTTCCCTCCGACCGGTTAGGGCCCACAGAGTTGGCCTCCTCCAGGTCCCGTCGGCCAAGCAATGCCGGCTGGCGGGCCCAAGGGGGAGAGCCTTCTCTGTGGCTGGCCCCGCTCTCTGGAACCAACTTCCACCAGAGACCCGAACTATCCCCACTCTGCTGGCCTTCCGAAAAGCCGTTAAGACATGGCTCTTCCTGCAGGCGGGGGGTAGAGCTTAATTCACTCGAGCTCACCCCCCAAGTATGTATGATGTTGAATGGTTGTTGATTTCTTATATTGTGTTTTAATTTTTATATTGTTTTAATTACTATTTTAGATTTTGGTTGTTCTTGTATTTTTCACTGATGTACGCCGCCCTGAGTCCTTAGGGAGTTGGGCGGCATATAAGAATTCCAAAATAAATAAATAAATAAATAAATAAATTACATGTTGCGATGCAGCTTTTACAAGCTAAATACAGTTGATTGCTTTTTTTTAGATAAAGATGAATACCATTGAAATATAATGTTAATATGTAAGGGGTGAATTATGAGATCTAGAAGAATTTATCTGCTATATGCACTTCCAAGCACAAGTTTAGTCAATAAATTGTTTTCCTTTCTCAGAAAAGCTAGGTATTGACACTAGAGTTAAAGAATATAATGCCCTCTTGTGTTATTAAGGGACATAGCTAGGTCTTAGAACCTAGCTAGAACAAAGTATTACAAGTTAAAAATTTGAAATTTTCAATTATGTGAGACTATATAGAATTAAAAAAAATTGGAATAACTGAAACAAATAGAATGGAATGGAATGGGATGGGATGGGATGGGATGGGATGGGATGGGATGAGATGGAATGGAATGGAATGGAATGGAATGGAATGGAATGGAATGGAATGGAATAGAATAGAATAGAATAGAATAGAATAAAATAGAATAGAATAGAATAGAATAGAATAGAATAGAATAGAATAGAATAGAATAGAATAGAATAGAATAGAATAGAATAGAATAGAATAGAATAGAATTCTTTATTGGCCAAGTGTGATTGGACACACAAGGAATTTGTCTTTGGTGCATAGGCTCTCAGTGTACATAAAAGAAAAGATACATTTGTCAAGAATCATGAGGTACAACACTTAATGATTGTCATAGGGTACAAATAAGCAATCAGAAAACAATCAACATTAATATAAATTGTAAGGATACAAGCAATAAGTTACAGTCCTGCAGTCATAAGTGGGAGGAGATGGGTGATAGGAACAATGAGAAGACTAATAGAAATAGTAATGCAGCCTTAGTGAATAGTTTGACAGTGGTGAGGGAATTATTTATTTAGCAGAGTGATGGTGTTCGGGCAAAAACTGTTCTTGTGTCTAGTTGTCTTGGTGTGCAGTGCTCTATAGCATGGTTTTGAGGGTAGGAGTTGAAACAATTTATGTCCAGGATGTGAAGGGTCTGTAAATATTTTGGAAGGATTATTGTTGCCTAGACAACAGACAGTTTGAGAGATACAGGTTTCCCCTTTCCCCTTTATGATTTGTGAATCTGTTTTCAGATCACAGGAGCTTATACCAAAAATAAAAATAAAAATGGGTTACTTCTTATTCCAGCAGTGGTACTTGGACCAGAAAGATAGGGGGGAAATGATATACTTGCAACTAAAGTTAAATAATTGGGTGGTAGACATTTATTTATAATATTCAAGAACTACCCATCTCCCTTGCAGAGGGACTCTGGGTAGTGTACAATAAAATATTAAAATTATGGAAACAGTAAATAAAATTTTAAAAAGGCAAGGAATGTTAAAAATTGATTAAGAGGCAAAGTGAAAGAACTAATCGGCCCCATGGCTGCGCACTTCTCTGCGCACTCCAAGCAAGGCCACAGAGCCATGTTTTTACACTCTGGGAAGAGAGTGTCCACTTTCTTCCTGGAACCCCACCAGTTCTGGTGGGGTTCTTTGGTTGACAAGGTCTGCAACGTACTTTTCCTGCCTGATCTGGTGGGACAGGCTGATGCAATGGGATGACGTTTGTTATGTAAGTAACCTGGCCTTATGCCATGTATGGCATTAAGGGTCATAACCAACACCTTGAACTGGACCCTGAAGCAGACTGGTACCCAGCACTGTTCATGCAGCAGAGGTGCTACATGCGACATTCTTTGGACACCCAAGATTGCTTGCATGGCTGCATTTTGCACTGGCTGAAGCTTCCAGATACTTTTCAAGGATGGCCCCATATAGAGCCTATTGCAATAGTCCAAATGGGAGCATTGAAACAGTCCAAATGGGGTTTTTGTTTGTTCTGGTGCCAGGTACTTAAAGATCTAGAAACAGATGAAAATGTATCTTCTTCCATCCACTCCTGTATCCAAAACGACGATTCAAAGCCTGTCTAAGAAGAGTTTTCACAAATAACAAGCAGACCGATATACATTATTCCAGCATTGATTACTAGGAATGAAAGTCAGATAGGCATCACAACTTTATCATGATTAATTCTTAGTTCTACTGTATTGTAAAGCTATACTGACAGAATCTTGCAATTCTGAAAGTACAATCCTTCCTCCTCTCTCCCTTACAGCCTGAGATACTAGGGAGGTTTTTGCCCCGTCCACTATCCGGTTGTGGGTTATGCTGTCTCTTATCTGACCTTTCCCTTGGTAGCAACTCTTTGTCCAAAGTATTTCTCATGCA